>PVKM010030536.1:0-17258 GCA_004027735.1 Carollia perspicillata
AAAGGGTAAAAGTTTAAGTTAAAAATTAAGCTAATGTCTCCATGGCAGTTTGCCTATAAAGTTTATTGATTTTGCATAGTAGATCAGGTAACTTGTCATCTCTAAATTATTCATACCTGATTAAAGTAAATTTGTGAATCTTTTTGGAATTAGAACTGAGTCATGTCAAAAATTACATTAAATAAGAATCCCTTAAGTTGGGCTCAGGAAACTTAATTCTACTATAAGTTTTTGCAATGAAGACATCTGCAATTCTGCAATTCTAATTCCAATTTGTAATATTTCATAAAGCTGGCTTCTGAAAGGTAGAGATTATAATAATCATCTCTGGATCTCTCTCTCTATTTCCCTTCTAGACTATGGCATTTTACAATTTCTGTTTAATGAAAGTAATTCTCTCATTTTCTGGTCAAGTAGCCTGGCAAAGAGATTCTGGAAACAAATTCTAGGCAGAGCTTTACTTGCGTTTTACCTTTGTTTACATTCTGACCCCAGTTTTATTTTAAGAAATTATTTATGAAGCTCTTTTCCCCTTCTTGTTTGTGAAGCAGATCTTGGGTCTGTAAGCCATAGAGTAGTGTTCTCATCATGCATATATTTAGCACCCTAATCTCTGCAACCAGTTTTAGCTGCTTGTTATACTTTTTTTGACATTTTCTTGTATGCTTTGTGACATCTGCTTGCAAACTCCTGCAGCCTTTTCAATCCTGATATTCACTTGTTTCATCTGATGTTGTTATAATTCTCCTTAGATATGCAGATGTCTTGCTTTTCTTCAAGTCCTGTCCCTTCAATCTTGCTAGAAAAAATTGTTCTAAAAACCCACTCCCATTTCTTGTTGATTTGTTTGCTTATTTATTATTATACTGCTTTCTCCCTCAGACCTCTAGCTTCATGCTCTTACGAACCAAATGCCCTCGATTGACTTTTTAATGCAATCCATTTAAAAATACACACACGCTTGCACGCGCTGTGCAATGGGTAATACTTCAAAGAAGGTAGTATTTAAAATCAGCTTGTAATAGCTGTGGCAACATTTATTGCAAAACTGTTTCAGGAGACTTGAAGAGCCTCATAAAATGAACACTAGTTAGAAATGATTTTATAAACTTAAGTAATTAGGAACCTATGGTGCTGTCTCATCACATGGCATTACTTTGTGTCAACAATTGTCCTTTCTGATCACCAAAGCTGAATTAATCATTTATTTGCCTCTAATATCATGTAGATCTACAACATTATCTGAGTGCTTGATAATGAACCCGAGTATAGTGCAGTGCTTTCTTCAGATCTCTGAATATTTCAAAAGGCAGAATCTTTTGTCTCTCTGGAAATGTGCCACCCTCGTAATGCAATTGATATCTTTAGAAAAGCTGTCTGCGGGAATGCGAGCACACAGCACCCAGGATTTCAGGTAAGCCAAAACGGGTCTTGAAGCCCTGAAGTCATCCCATGAAGTGGCTCAAAAAGTCATGAAAGTTTAGATCTAATGCTGTATTTCTAATTTCTGAAACAAAAGCATTCTTCTTCTATGTTCCAATTATCAGAAGACATTTGAGCATTAGTTAATTGGTAAAATCTGTCAGTGCTGAAGGTGAAGCAGTAAGGAGCTCAGTTTTCATCAATGGTGTGATGTCTCACACATAATATTTGTCAGTAGCTTAACCCCCCTGTATATTCAATGCAAGATAAACCACCAACACAGCATTGTGAAGTATTTAGGTAACTATATTTAGATTTTGAATGAGCAGTAACATATTTCTTCTAGTAAAGTTAATTTTTTTAAAATAACTGTGTACATGATGTTGTCACTATTTAAGTTACTAATAAAAACTGGCACATGATATTTACATTTTATTTTTGATATTAGGCATTGGTTTGTAGGGGTGGTCTGAATTATTGAAAAATTCAAAACAATTGTAAATAATTCAGACTTAAAAACATACTCTCCTATAAGCATGATAAAAATCTTTCTTAATCAAAGTAAAATAATGTTTCTTTTATTTATCAGACTTCAGACAGTTTCTTTACTATTCTGGAGAAAAACAGAAAACACTTTCGAAAAGGTATTGTTTCTCTGGAAAAATTGATGTCTTCCTGGATCTTTAAACATTGAGCTAAGTACATGAATTATTGAGGTGAAACAAGTTGCTTTCAACAGTTGTTAATATATCATTAATAATCATACATGCAATAAATAACAACGCATGAGCTATTTCCTAAGAGATATATGACTGTAAATTGCAGTAACAAATCACAGTGTGTGTAAAGAATGCTCATTCCTCTAGTGCATACAGAAGCTGTTTTAACAACTCTATTCTTTACGGTGAAGCTCACCCTAATTAGCCTTGCAGATTCCTTGGGGAATATGTGTGCAGCATTTGACATTGTGATGCTCTAGCGAAAGTGGGGGAGGAGGAGATCATTTCTGCACCAAGAAAGTACCAGGCCACAAAACCTGGCTTACTCGGTAGCTTCTTTTAATGTATGCATTGTGGTGAAAGCAAATAGCCTTTTCAAACTATAGGTAATAAGGGTGCTTGGAATTCAACGACTAATTAAATCAATATTAAACATGTAAGCTAAATGGCAATGTGGACTAAGGTTTTTTTTTTCCTTCAATGGTGCCCCTTCAACTATAAAAGGTGCGTAAACCAAACACATCTCAGTATGTGCTTGAGCACCAAGATTTGTAGCTGCAAATATAAGAGGAACATGCTTCCTACTCTTTATTGTATGTGAAAGCTAAGTGGACTATACATTTTTAAGAATAATAAAAAGAGAAAAAAAAACAAGGTTGGAGCACACAAAAAAGCAGCATGTTTTTTTCCCTTTCAATGAAACACTATATGTGGATTCTGCTGCTCTGTTAGCTTATAGCTTGTTACTAAATCAGACCTTTCCTGCAGTGAAAAAAATTGCATCTTTTCGTTGTAATCCTTGACAGCTTAAAGTTTAATGGAGGCAGTTTTTTTTTTTTTAAGTATATAATGGGTTGACACCATGGAAGGCTGCTGAGAGCTCACAAACTCAGAAATAGCATGAAATGCAATAAGAACAAGCTCTTGCTGGTTTTTTTAAAAAAATCATAATTTCTTATTCTTGATACAGAAAGCGAGTAAAGGAAACAGCTTTTTGTTTTCTTAAAGTAAATTGTTTGTCTTATCCCAATCAAATGATTCTCTTCTACCCTGGAAGAGTTTCAAAGTGGGAATTTCTTCAAAAGGTAAGAAAAAGTAAGGTTATATCGCTGTAAATAGAGGAAAAACAGATTTCTGCCTGAAAGTAACTATAAGTACAATATGAATTGCCAAGATGAAAACTCAACGAGAGGGACAGGTGTTGGAAGAGCAGGCAACAGTGAAACATAACTGCTGACAGCATCACCCTGTTTGACACGCATGGGCTAGCGTGGGTCCATTTCAATTTGCAGATTCCAGAATACCATCTCCAGACAACACGTGGTCAGGAGTACAGCTGAGGAGGTTTCGGAGATTACACCTGTAGCCGACTTTAAAACAGTCTTGACAGTTGGCACTGAGCTTCCTTCTGGGGAGGTATAATACTCTGGTTTATCTTGGTTTGGTTCCTCATAGTTTAGGATAAAAAGAGAGCAGAAAAAGATGGATAACTACTTTATATAATAATGAATAGAAATGTGAGGAGTTGAAAAAGAGGGAGTGGAGGAAGGAGAGGAGAGAAGATACTTCAAAAAATATAACATGGTGCAAAGTTTTCCTTCTTTTAATAACAAATCTGTGTACTATTTAATTTTTTTGGATGGTTCCAATAAAAAGCCTGCCATTCCCCAACATTCAGGAAAATCTGTCACACACACAGAAAACACCTTGCATGAGTCATAATTTATAGAAAATTTTTAAAAGAGAGATATGGAAATGTTCCTTGAATGAATCGATATAAACAAAGAGAAGGAAACATCCATAGATGTGATGGATGATCACAGAACATTCAGCAAGTGAGAACTAGAGTGAGAATCATCTGGAAAGGAGGATGTGAGAAGGCAGAAAAATATCTTGAGGTAAACCAGAAGAAATTTGTTTTCGACACGCTTACTTTATGCTTCCTTTGGAGAAAAGTATTTACTTTGATTTGAGAGTCTTATTATATTAAATAAGATGTGCCATTGTGCTCTCTGAGAATTTTCTCAGAATTCCATTAATTTCAGTGTAAGTGTGACACCCTTTGGGGTGGCAAAAGTTATAATCATGGAAATGCTAATAACATAAATTCATTTTTTGTGTTTGTTTTGAGAAAAAAATTGCCATGCTAGTTCACAGGTTGACTGATTGCTTTCTACAGAAGCATGCAGATTGGGATCAAATGTTGAAAATACCCAGATTTGAAATGCTATTCACCATGATTTTTTAAAATTGACTGAAAAAACAAATGAAGAAACTAAAATTTACAATAAAAAATAATCAGAATATGTAATAAGATCCTTTCTAAGCATATACTAAGCATAGAATATGCTTAGAATATGCTTAGTATATTTCTAAGCATAGAATATACTACCAATATTCTAAAGAGTTTTAATTAATTTAGTTAATCCTATATTGAGAACTTACCACAAATTAAATAATATTCTAAATACAGCGTGATACTCATAGTTCTAGATTTTGATTACTCAAAATTTGAATTTTTGAATTTTAACCCTGTTTTTGATCCTTTTAAAATACCTGTAATAAAGTTTGAAGGTGTTAAAGTTTGGGCGAAACTTCCCACATATTTTTTAAATGTATCAGTGAATAGGAATCAAGTCTTAAACCAAATTTTGTGTTAGTATTCATGCTCTTCAGTACATCTTAATTGAATGCCAAAGTTCGGATTTGAAAATATAGTTAATATCTTTTTAAATACTCATAATACTCATAATAGTCATAATAGTGGTCCTTAAGAGGACCACTAAGTGTTTAATTTATAGTATGAAAATATAAATGGGTAGATTACAAAAATATACAGAGCATCTACATTATTCAATGCACTCTATTAGCACTGGGTATGATAGAATGTTGAAAAAGGACATGGTCTTTGAACTTAAATAATTTATAATCCAGTAGAAGAAATTACTCACTTAAGTGGGTTTTACTGTAAGACAGGAAGTAAGAAGTGCTTCAGTAGAGCTAAGAGAGTAGTACATCTGGCAAAGAAGATTAGTTCTAATTTCTGTGAAGGCTTCCTGGAGCTATGTTAGACCCTGGCAGAGACTATGCGAATATGGACAGGTATGATAAAGAGGCTTTAAAGGTGTCTGGAGCATGTGGAACAAGGCAAGCAGGTAGAAATCATGGTGTATCTACAGAGAAGAACAGGCACATCATGAGGATAATGAAACCTTGATGAGAGGTGATGGGCAAAAACATTAGGAAGGTGAGTCAAGAGATGGATAGCCAACTGATAAATTTTGACTGTATTTGGTAGGAAAATGTAGAGCCCTTGCCAGTTCATGAGCAGAGTAATCAAGGTTAAAGTAACACTTTAGAAAGGCTAATTTGGCAGTAATGTGTAATAAATTGAGATGAGATGGTTTATTTATTTACTTATGAAGGATTTTTTAGTGCAGCAACTAGTGGCACACATTCTTCCAATTATTGGTGAAGCCCATTTTGATGCGATTCTACACAGAGTCAAGAGCCAAGTATTCACAGTTGACCAAATTTTTACCACTAGTAAAAAATCACCCCATTTTTGGAAATAAAGAGCTGCCTTCCACTAGCATGAAGAAAAACTGACTAGAAAACAAGCTCTTTTAAGAATTTATCACTACTTTAGACATACTTAATAAGAGATAAATAGGCATGATTAAAATAAGACGCTAAAGCTACCATTTCTTGAGGGTGTCTATGTATTAGTGATTGTGCTAAATACAAGTATGAATTGGGGCATTTAATCATAAAAACCAGGAGGTAAACGTGTTATTATTTCTATTTTATACATTTGGAATTATAAGGTTTTGGTAGTAAGATGGAAAAGACCAGCTTACAATTATATTATCTACTTCAAAATAGTGTATTGGTAGAAATCCATTGGTGTGCATTGAATAGGAAATACTATTTAAATAATTAGTGCAGAAAAATAACACAGATCATAATACTTGTGATTTATTGAGCAGCAGTTCTGCCAGTGTACCAGGTGGGGTACAGGCTTTGACTGTGGACTGTTAAGTTAGACTTAAGTACCGGTGTCACATCTGCATGACCATGAATCACTAAGAGAATGCTGTTTTTCAGAGGAAAATAGACAAATGAGATATGGAATATTATGATGTGTGAGCTCTAAATAGGAAGCCTTCTACTTGGTGTTATTTTAGTCAGGTCTCTAGTATGTCCAATCTTGAGGGAAAAAAAAAGAGCATAATGTAGAGAAAGTAGAGGGTTTTGAGAGGAAGAACCAAGTAATTAAGAAAGCAGAAAATATTTCCTATGAGAAGCAGTCAAACTGTGAGTCAGTATGAACACATTCTAATGTTGTCTTCATCCATTACCTGTTGCCTGTGTGACTTTGGGGCACATTATTTATCTTTTTTCATCTCTTTCCTAACGTAAAAGTTAATGGATGATGGGTATTACCCTAGACATTACTGAGGTGGGAAGGGCATTTTTTTTTCTGCTAATGGGATGATGTATACAAAGTGATCACAAGAAAGGACAAGCATGGAGCATTCAGGGGACTGCAAGTAGGAAATTCATTATGACAGAAGTGAGTGGTGAGTGTCATGGAGTTTTGAGAAGTGAAGATGAAGAGTTAGTATTTAAGGAAGAAACTAAGAAGGGTTATGTACAATAGTGGTTAGTATCATAGACTCAAAAACTAGATTATCTGATTCAAATTCTCCTTAACTGTTTGTTAAATGATATTAGGCACATTATTGAGTGTGTCTCTTAAACTTCATTCCTTTAGCTATAAAATGGCCATAATGTTCCTTCCTGTAGCACTATTTTGAGAATTAATTAAGTTAGCACTGTTGGAAGAAGAGACCATCACTCAATATCTAAAATAAAAGCTGAATTTATTATTTGGCAAGCAAAGGAGAAAGGTTCTCATGAAACACAGTTTCTCTGAACAAACTATTAAAAGTTTGAGGAAGTGTGAAGGTCTGGGATTGGCAAGATTTCAGAAGCTGGAGTATTTAGCCACAGAAGGGTGACTACTGCAGTATGGTTCTTACACATGGCTGAATCTCAGAAGCATGGTTACTGGAGTGAGGCTGCTACTGATTGGATCATTCATGGTGGACTGGCCTTCAGAAATGTGGTACTGTCAGATTAGTAGCTGAGCAAAGTGTCTTGAAAGATTAAGATGGGCTCATCTGGGACAACTTTAAATATTTCATCATTCACATCATAGGGGTGACAGAAGGAGAAAGAAAGAACAAGAAATTGGAAGTCTATCTGGAAAAATAATGAAAGAAAACTCCTAATTTGGTGAAGAAAATAGACATACAAATCCAGGAAGCATAGAGAGTCCCAAACAAGATGGATGCAAAGAGGCTCACTCCAAGATGCATCATAATTAAAATGTCAAAGGTTAAAGATAAAGAATCTTAAAAGCATCGAGAGAAAAGCAGATAGTTAACTATAGAAGAATTTCTATAAGACTGTTAGCTGATTTCTCAAAAGAAACTTTGCAGACTAGAAAGGATTGGCAAGAAATATTCAATGTCATGAGAAGCAGGGACCTACAGCCAAGATTGCTTTACCCAGAAAAATTGTCATTTAGAATCGAAGGGCAGATATAGAGCCTCTGAGACAAAAAAACTAAAGTTAATCATCACCAAATCATTATATATCAAATATTCATAGCATGTATTTAAGAAAAAGAAGATCAAAACTATGAATAATAAAATGGCAATAAATACACATTTATCAACAATTGAATCTAAAAAATAACTAAGTAAATAAGAAGAGATAGAATAATGATCACAGAGAACATTTTGATGGTTGCCAGATAGAAGGTGGGTGTGAGAGAATGAGTAAAGAGCTGAGGGGATGTAAGAAGTACAAATAGTTAGGTATAGAATAGCCAGGGGGATGTAAAGTACAGTACTGGAATTGGAGGAGCCAAAGAACGTATACTCATGCACGACCTATGAACATGAACAATTGTGTGAGGATTGTCTGATGGAGTGGGGGCTGCTGAGCAGAGGAGGACAGAGGGGAAAAATTGGGACAACTGTAATAGCATAATCAATAAAATATAATTTAAAAAATGAAAATAAAATAGATGAGCAAAAAGGCTAAGAATTGCTAAGACTGCACTGAATAACACGTTGGAGTGTTATCTCTTACTAGATATCAAGAATTATTGGTAAATGATTGTAATCATGATGGGCTCAAAGTTGATTCTAGCAATTACTTGCTACTATGACCAAAGAACAATTAGCCTTTACTTTTCTTAAGTATAGAATATACATTCATCATTTTATTCTCAATTTATTTTAAGTATTTAGAGTAGTGCCTACCCTGAGTTCTGGAAATGATTTAAGTAGAGTAGTGCCTCTGCATAAGTGTTATATTATTATTAATATCTCTATTTATTACTTGACTAGATTGAGAACTTTTATTCACATAATCGCAAAGAGGATTGGTATTGCCCCTGAAAACAATAGAGATTATCTACTAAAGAGTTTTTAGCAATGGAGTGACATAAAATTTATCTTTAAAAAATGAAGCCATCTCTAACAATACAGGAGGTCAATGAAGATAATGTATGCATAAAAATTGTGTTTTATTTCTCTGAGTTTATGTGTGTCAAGAGTGCTGATCTCAAATGTATTTTCTGTTTTTTAAAGATTTTATTTATTTATTTTTACAGAGAGGGGAAATGAGGGAGAAAGAGAGGAAGAAAAACATCAATGTGTGGTTGCCTTTTGTGGGCCCTCTACTGGGGACCTGGACTGCAACCCAGCCATGTGCCCTGACTGGGAATTGAACAAGTGACCATTTGTTTCACGGTCTTGTGCTCAATCCACTAAGCCACATCAGCCAGGACTCAGATGTATTTTTTGTTCAGTCATTGTGATAAAAAAAATGAGGAAAAGAAAAAGAAAGAAAAGTTACTTTATATAGCCTTGTGGCAAAAACATCTTCCTCACCAATTTTTACCAATAAAAATAACTTGCTTTGGAAGTTCCAAGGGATTTTTCACATTCAGGGGTTAAAGGGGGAAATCAATTAATGCTCTAGTCTAAATTAAATGAAAATTCATTATACAAATTATTGTTAAATTTGAAACAGGTGTTCCCTTTCAACTTAGGAAGATAAAAAATGAGAAAACTATCACCGATTTGTTATTGATTTAAACTGTTCTTAAAGTGAATAAAAAGTGGATTCCTCAGTGCTGTGCTTCTACTTCTGAGTTTTCCTCTGAGGAAGTTTTCTTTAATAAAGAGAATTTACAGGACATCAGAAAGGAACAAAAAAAAAGAAGAAAGATATGAGTTGTTTATATTATTTTTGTCTGCAAATGTAGTTGGCTAAATAATGGGGGAATTGTGATGCTACAGGTTCCAAAAGAAAATTTTGATTTATTAGTTGGCATCTTTCAAATAATGGTGTCTCTAGTGTCCCTGTGATTTTGGAAATGCCCGGTCCTACCCTTAGAAGGAATACAGAGACTGATGAAAATCCAGGACAGTGGCAGGAAGACTTCTCAGAGGGCTGTCATTCTACTGCCTAAAAAAATGTACAGAAAGAACAATATTACTCATGAATCTGTTAGTGGGTATCTGTCTTCACAAAACTCAGTTGTGTTCATATAACTGTAAGGACGCCCACAAAGTTTGAATAAAAGCAGACATTCCTCTTTTATACTAACCTCACATAGAAAAGATTCTAAGGGAGGGATCAACGTATTCTTATAAATCTCAAGCTACCTACTTATAAAAACACAGTTTGAAGTAGAATTCTCTGCAAAAGGGTCGCTGGCATATAACTTTATTTTCTTGCAGCGTTGCACTTCAGGAAGCATCGTGTTACATCCCGATGCTCTCAGAATGGAGCACAGAAAGGCCAATATGAGGAGAAGCATCGCATGGAAGGGAAACATACGTAGTGTCCAAGTCTAACTGTAATAAATAATCTGAGATCTAGTAAATCAAGTTTTCAACATCAAATAAATTCCACAGTTGTTATACAATTTGCACTTCCTACCTATAAATCAAGCTTATATAAATTCATGTGCCCATTCTAAGCCCACCTTATATATTTCCCATCAAAAATCAACAATGTCTTAGCTGCCTGACAAAAAAGTTACACTTAAATGGAAAGAGTGGAGTAATGGTAATGTGGTATAATTTTCTATTGAAACTTGACAAAGTTTGGGGAAATACTGTGACTTAACACCAGCCTTTTACCCCAATTTTCTCTTATGGGTGTATATGGTGGGAACAAATAGTATTAAAATAAGAAAGGATGGATGTCTCATTTTGAATTAGTCACAACCAACATCTTTGGATAGAGTTAGATAGATCCATCTTTGGATGGATAGATCCATCACATGCAAATTTACAGCTGACAGGGTGGGTAATTTTAACATCAGATAATTGCTAAATGCACTATTCCACATACAGTGAATATTAACAAATATTACAGAAGATTTGTGCCATTGTAGGTGAGTTGATATTAAGACAAAGGAAAAGTTCAAAGTCCTCAATATGCATCCTGGGCTGACCCCTACTTATCTCTCCAGCATCAAGCATCACTAATTCTGTATTCAAACATGAAATTCCAGCCATAGTGAGTACTATCCATTCCCAGACGGCATCTCTTCAGAATATTCTCTTTCCTCTTCTCTTTGTTGATTTTTATTTCTCTTTGATTTAGTTACCTTGAGTAGTCAGCCTTAATGCAATAACGTACCCCTACCCCCAAGATCAGTGGCTGTCCTATAGATTATAACTACTCTGTAATTTCTTTATTATAATGTATATAATCTAGTTAATGATTTCCATACTACATAACTATTTCCTCCACGAGTCTATAACCCTCTGAAAAACAGGAGCATTTACTTTCATGTTCACCATTGCATCAAAGGCTTTCATCCTATGCCCAGCACATAGCAAGTACCCTAAATATTTATTGATTGAATAAAGGCTTATTTTTGAAATGTAGGCAACTTATCAAATATTTTATAAATACAGTATTCCTAGATAAATATTACAAAATCCCCCATGTGTGTCAGTCACTTGATTTCAAGTACAGTGGTTCAAGAAGACCAGGAGTGAGGAGACTCCATTCTCTTCCATGCATACCAATTAGACTCTTTCAGAGAATCCTGAGGCGAGCAACTCAGTTTGTTACATTCACTTTGATGTTGGATTCCCATGAGAGGTGAATATGATTCATTACAATATGACTCATCATTACAACTATAAGGTACACCTGTAACTCTAGTCAGTGTCCTCCAAAACCCATAATCACAAAGAAATAATGAGACAGTTTTACAAGCCATATTAAAATCTAAGCCTTGTTAACTTCATACTCAGACTAATATGAATATTAGAGCCATTTTCATCCATAGTCTTTTTAGAGATTTTATTTAATGGAGGTCCAAAATGTTTTTACAGGGACTAGTAGAGCAGGTTGGTTTTCTAATGATGTACAGTCAATTAAATCTGTTGACTTACTTCATGGATACAATGTTATTCAGTAATTTCTCTGTATCTGGATGAAGTTTGGGCACCATAGACATAGATTAAAGGTTCCACTTCATTTTTATTTGAAGAAATATGACCTTGTCTGGAAATACATAATCTTCAAAAGTACAGATATGAAAATACTTTATTTTGATTATCCTGTAGGAATGATGATTTTTTAAAACATGCATTTTTAGTAGATGATAATGAATGTAAATCATTCTACAAAACAATATGAGCTTATTTTCACATTTGTTTGGGATTAAACTGCATCCATAAACTGCTTCCACATGTATGTTAATTAACACTGCTGCAGAACCAACTACCCTATTTTGATGATTATAGGCAAAAGATTTATGAAATCCTACTTATTCAGTTCAACCTTTATCACTGCATTCCTGGTCTCCAGGTCTTGGTTATGAGTAAGTCTATTTGAAGTTCTCTTTCTGCTCAGGGCATTGATAATAGGATAAGAAATTTTTCCCTTGAAGATAAAAATGCTGAAAAAAACCCAGCCTGTTGTAGACCCATAGTTATTACTTGATAGCTGTTAGTAATGAATATAAAAAGAATTAGTGGTTTTCTAGTAAATGAATCTTAAGATAGAAAACAACACCCTTGCCATTGATTTTAAGTGGCATCATTGCGAGGAGCACTAGGAGGCCCGATTGAGTGGACACTTAACATGTGCACCTCTAGGACTGGAAATGTTAGATCACACATTAGCAATATTATATTGATGGTCTGAGAATGTTGTAATGTGCCTAAGACCTATTTTCAAGGGTCTGTTTGTATTTGATGTTAATGCGTAACTCTAGAAAAGCACAATGAAAATGATTAATAGTACTTTTTGTGAGTTTGTTGTGTGCACATCAGAGAGAGACCATGTTTTAAATAAAGGCCCTATATACTTGCACAAGTTGTCAGAGAAGCAGATTCTAATATTTACTGTAAAAATCATCTTCATTTGCTCATTGTTGGTGCTTTGTTTCATTTTGTTTTGAAGTATGTAAATAAAAATATTAAGAATATCTAGTTCTACTTTGATTAAAATATGTCAGATAACTCAAAATAGCAGTTTCACTCATAGTTTCCATCACCTTTATATAATTTTTGTGATGATTCTGGTCTTAATTATATGCAAGTAATTCCACTGATACTACTAACCTATAGCTTTCAAGTTTCTCAGATTAAAACAATATCCCAGAATTCTCATTGTTTTAGTCGTACATGCATCCAACAAGAGTTTACTGAGCACTAATTTTGTTGCACATACCATACTAGATACTGGTTATGCAAAGGCATGAATAAGTAAAGGTAATGCATATGTGTGTGTATGTTTGTGCGTGTAATTAAAAACTGTGAAAATGTTGTAAAGGAAATTGAAGGGATCTATGAGAGAGTTAAGAGGACTGAGGTCCAGACAAGGCCTCTGAGCATGTGCACTGTTGGACTTAATTGCCTCCCTACGTTAAGGACATTTACTTAGCTTGAAGAATACTTACACAGTAATAAGGAAGAATATTTTGTCCTCGAAATATTGTCATCAAAATGTTGCATGCTCTGAGGGGTTTGAGGGTACTGCTTTCTGTGTTTTATTGTCTACTGGTTCCCAAAATAGGTGAATCAGAGATCACTCAAGAGTGGGACAAATGGGAGTCAGGTTGTCTAGAGGAACTAGCTCTTCGTACATTCTCTCCCTCTCAGACGTCCCTTTGTATACACACACTCTGATTCACTTCCTCATATTCATTAGAGATTTGGGGATATTGTTACACAGTCCTAAAGTCAACCTACTTAGAAAAGAGAATAATTTAAAAATAGAATTGAAGATAGAACTATACAGCTCAGTCTTTTTTTGTTGTTTGTTTTGCTAAATTGATGTTAATGGAGTTATTGGGTTAATATCGGCCCAGTTAATATTCTGTTCCAATACTCAATATTTTCCAACATTATTTTCCTTTGTCTACAGAAATACTACTTGCATATGAAAAAACTGTTTTGATTACACGTTTTGAAGATAAAAATAAATTAGAGGATTAAACTTTTATAGATTGTAGTAACCTAAAATAACACGAATCTTCCTTATTCTTTCAAAAGTTTTTATATTTTAAGCAAATTTTCTCTTTTAGTGTGAAAAGAATATTACAATTTACAGCTCCGTCTCTATGTTATACAAGATTGTGAATGGATAATTATCTGTCATATTGTTTTGTTTAATGAATATTTTGAATTGAGATACAGGGAGGACTGTTGAGCCAAATTTCAGTTTCTGTGAGTTTCTCCACTTTATAGAATTATATACACCTATGGAATTAACGTAATGGGGTGAGGTGGAAATCTGGCTCATAATTGCTATCATCCACACTAGAAAGGAAAGACATTTATCTTATCAGACCATAAGGATCCACTGAAATCTGTCTGAAAGGGTCTGAAGCCGCTGACAAAACCACAACAGTGGGCCCAATTAACAATACCCATTTTTAATTAACAGTTGCTGACTCTTTGCCATTGAAATATTCACGCTCTGGGTGTGAAATGGCAACCCCCATTTGTCATATCTGTCAAAATTAATTTTGAAATCCCATGGTCTTCCTTCCACAGGATAAAAGTGAATAACTAGAGCATACTTCCTACCTGACAAAGTTTAGTTCCAGGACAAAGACTAAGGAAATAAAACCTAGAAAACTGGTTGGGTCAGCTTTAATAGTTCAACTCATAAATTATCTTCATAGCATTTCTAGTGCTGCAAACTATGCCAATGAGTGGTATTTTAAAGTTATTAACCTAAGTTCTTTTACATTTTTTCATTCAAAAATATATTAAGTGCCTAAATAAGTACTAGACAGTAATCGAGGCATGTATTTTAATCATGAGGCCACAAACATGAACGTGATGATGTGTTCTAGAGTATATCACAATCTAATTAATACAGAAGGAAAAACTGCCAAATTTCTGTATATGTGAATAGCAAGAATGAGAGTACGATTTCTTCACAAAGATCTGAAAATGTATCAGCATCAGCGATAGCATGGTGAGAAAGTTAAAACAAGGAGCAAGAGCACACAACTTACCTAAACCTGGGTAAGACTTTTTGCAAATGAAGTCTTTTACACACAGAAAGTTTGGCTTCAGGATTAATGCTAGAATTGAAATCATTAGTGTATAGTCATTGAGCGTTTAATACATTATTGGGGTTGAAAAACAAATAACACAGCACATTCCGTTTATCTCATTTGATCCTCCCACTTATCTTATGAAGTAGATAGCATTATTTTTATTATATACATAAAAAATAATTTCAAAAACCTAACTGACCATCTTAAAGTTACAGAGTTGGTAAGTGGCAGAGCCTCTACTAGCATAATTAACTGACTCTACTCCATTCATTGAGTGACCACTATAGGTTCTTAGGTACCAGGGACTGAAAATACATAGATGAGTAAAGCAAATGCAATGATCCCAAAGTATTTTTTTTCTGGCAGAGGTAGGAGGCATGTATATAAAAGATTGTGTTAAAGAGGAAAAATGTAATGTACATATCTTGCCATTTACCAGGGGTCTTCAGATAAAAGAGAGACTGCTAAATTCTTCTTGTGGAAGTAACAACGCATCCCAAACAAAATGACATTTTATGCTCCATCTCGTGATTTTTGTTTCACAGTGTCTGCCTTCTCTGTCCATTCTGTGTGAAGCACTGTTATCATTAGAGAAGAAAAGGAATGTGAAAACACTGCATTGTTCCAGTGCTCAAGAAACTTATATTCTAATTAAAGAACAAAATACTGTAGTTGAAGTAACAGAGGAGACACGGAGTTTTCCAGGTTGTACAGTAATCATTGCCTAGGTCCCCAGCTAAACAAAAGGGAGAATAAACCGTGGAGCATGGAGAAGCTGTCCCAGTCTTCTGTCACTGGGGAATTTACAGCACCTGAAGGGAGAATTAAGCCGAGTGTATCAATTATAAAAGCAAAATGAAGGAAGTTAAATTCAACAAAAAGTACTTGGAAACGTGCTGGTTTGTTTGAAGCACTGTACCATGTTTCAGGTGGGCAGTAAGATAAAAAAGATACAATTCCTGCAAGATTTAATTGACATCAGATAGTTATCCAAACTATGGCACAGGAGCCAAATACACAGAACCATTACCTACTTGGAACTTTGGGGCTTACAATGAAGAGTGAATATATTAAAATTATTTTAGTGATAATTATTTCCTCTAATTTTATATGTGCATTATTAAAATTTTAGTAGATCCAGGTAAGCAAAAGGAGAAAAATATCATATACATACCTTTTCACTGTTAATTCAATACAAACACACTCTTAAGTGGGATTATGCTGTATGTGAGTTAACACAAATTGTCGGGAACCTGGGCTGGGCAGAATCTGGCTTTTCGGCATCAGCTGGGGGGTTTAAGCTCCTCAGAAACTACAAGACACAGCGGTTGGTCTTCCTGTTGTTGCCAGTTACAGCTAGCCCAGCCCCTGCCAAGAGCATGCGCAGAGTACGAACACGAGCTACCAGTCAGAGTATAAGACGTACCCCAGCATGTGCGCAGTAACCTATCAAGAAGCGCTCTTTTGTGTACCCCTCACCAATCAAGTAGTGACACACTTTCCCTTTTTCCCCCTCTATATAAGTCTTTGCCTGAAAATAAAATTTTGCAGCTTGATCAGAACTTATTGTCTTGCTGCCATTCTTTGCGCCTCTTGTCCCCCTCACTCATTTGCTTCAGACAGGTGGTCGAGCCCCTTTGATCACTCTGCTGGCCAGAGCAACAAATATTTTCTCCAAATTCTGAGGCTAATTAAATGTAACTTCTAGCATGAAAGGCAAAAATATATATACATTGCATTGCATTAATTTGTGTCTAACAATTACTGGTTAGGTGGAATGTTTTTCTTTGTATTTCCTCTTTTATTAAATTGTGGTGTTCCTCCTTTGTTCAGGTACTTACTGGACTATTTCTTGACTGAGAACTACTTACATATTAATTTTGTTGATTCATTCCCCTCATACCTGCTATAATTATGATGGAGGTTTTTACTTTGTGTTTTTGTATAATGGAATCTAGTAATCTTTTCTTTAATACTTTACATGGTGTCATTTCTCACCATTGTCCATGTCCATGGGCCATGCATATATATTCTTTGACAAATTCCATTCAACCAGTTCCACTTCTCCCCTCACCCCTAACTCTGATTCTATTTTTTCTCATTAGTTTATTTTGTTCATTAGATTCCACTTGTAACTGGAATGCTATGGTATTTATTTTTCACCAACTGGCTTATTTCATGTAGCATAATAGTTTTCAGTTCTATCCATACCATCGTCAAGGTAAGATTCTTTCTTTTTTACTTCTGCATAGTATTCCCTTGTGTAAATGTACCATCGCTTTTTTATTTACTCATTTACTGATTGACCCTTGGGCTGTTTCAAAATCTTGTTTATTGTAAATAACACTGCTACAAACATAAGGGTGTGTATTTTCTTTTGAATTGATGTTTCAGGATTCTTATTATATATTCCTAGGTCTTATGATATATTCCTAGGAATTGCTAAGTCAAAAGGCAGTTCCATTTTTAATTTTTTGGAGGAAACT
>PVKM010030537.1:0-17057 GCA_004027735.1 Carollia perspicillata
TCTGCAAGCTCCACGCCACCTACGGCCGCCCGGCGCTCCCGAGCCTGGCAGCCACCTCGTTTTCCTGCCGCTTTCTCTCTCCGCCCCTCTTACCGGTTGGGTTGAATGGCCGTCGACTTCCGCATTTCAATTTTCTGTGTTCTGGTTGTGTTATTGTTTATAAATATTGTCCTTAATCTTGGTTGTGAGAGGAGGCACAGTGCTTCCACCTACGCCTCCATCTTGGCCGGAAGTCTACTTAATTGACCATTCTTTATATAGCTGATCTCTTGTTGCCAGTCTTTTCCCCCGTGAATGCCCTCACCCTGCTTTATTCTGACAGCGACACCAGGGTGCCTCACTGCGAAAGTCCCTTCTCTCCACAACTGAGCTTAAAAACCTCATGCCCAGTCACCTTTCCCTGTGGCATGGCTCTGGTTCCTTGTGCCCACCCTTCACCCCCTGAAGGCTCTTTTCATTCCTCTTGGGCTATAGCATCCTCCCCACCAAACAGGCACCCTTTCTACCCTCTTCATCTTACTTGGGCTTTGATTTACTTGGGCGTGAGAGCCTCCTGCAAGGAGGCCCTCTTCACTTTGCTCAGGTTCCGACTCTCTTTGCCAGCTATACTTGACAGAAATTCTCTGTACACCTTGCTAGAGCCCCAGCATCTTGCATTGGGCTGCCCTTTTACATCGGATGCCCTCCTGTGTGGGCATCCCCATACCATGGACAAGCCAAGCTTCCACACTCCATGCTAGACCACTCCTTTGTGGAGATGGCCTTGCTTGGACTCCTTTACCTGGTGCCAGGCTACTTTCTCTGTGGACACTCTCCTTACCCTGCTTGGTCTCAAACACCCTATGTTGGGCTCTACTTCAACGAGGATGCCTTCCTCTGTCCTCTTGGTCTCTCACACCCTGCACTGGGCCACCCTCCCATGTTGACAGTCTCACCCTGCTTGGGTTCTAACACCCTGTGCCAGGCCACCTGTGTAACACCCTATGCTAGGATGCCCTCATCAGCCCACTTGGGCATTTCATGTTGGCATGTCCTTCTGTGCTCTTCTCACTCCGTTTGGGCTCTAACACTGTGTGACTAGCTGCCACTCCCTGTGTGGTCACTGTCTTCATTTCAGATGGGCTTTGACCTTGTGCTCTGGGCCATTTTGACTCCCCACCTATAGTAGATGTCCACTCTGCCTGGCGCCATGTAATGTATTTGGATTGCATTGCTCAGAAAGGGAAGGAAAGGACCAAAAGGTTCAAGAGTACTTTTGATGTGATTTTGGTAGGGCAGGCATAGGGGGAGATAATTTGTTTGAGATGTAATAAAGAATTTGATGGTATGTTCTTCCTATTAAGTCACACTTTTCTTTTTTGTTGTTGTTGTTGTCATGCTTTTAAATTGAGCATAGTATCATGAAAAGGGGGCAAGCAATCATGTAAATTAGCTATTTTATTCGGTAACATAATTAGTGTTTCTGTGGAGATCTGATTGATGAGAAATGACATATCGTTGGGACCAGTACAAAGCCTAGAATTTTAATGCCCTCTTTGTTAATGTGGTTCTGGACGTGGAGCTCACTACCCCATGGTTCCTGTCTGACTATAGGAAGTACATTCGGATGTGTAAAGAGTTGGGGAGGCTGGCAAATTCAGGAAGGCTTGAGATTGTTTGAGTGTATGGGACTCCATTAGAGCTTTTGTCTTTTTCTATTTCGTACAAATGGGCAGGCCACTCTATAGGATGGGTGATGTAAAAGTTGCTTTTTTTTCTAGTAGGGAGGAATAATGCTGTAAATAGCAGTCATCTTGGCCATCAGTTGAAATGTGAATAGTCGTCTTATATACTACCTTACTGAGCAGCAGGTAGAAAAAGGAGAAATTAGCCTGGGAACTGGAGGGGTTTCATGACAGGAATCCTTTTCCAGAGAGCACTTTTTTTCCCGCCTGCCATCTCAACAGCCATTTATTTGGACACATTTCTAACCTTCAGTCATTATGTAATCATCTTTCTTAGGAATAATTCCACAATTATTCTCAGGTGAAGGGCCCTCCCCTAATTCTTCCGTAAGCTTTTTATTTATCTATTTATTTGCTTATTTATTTATAATGTATTTTTAGAGAGAGGGGAGGGGAGGGAGAAAGAGAGGAAGAGAAACATCAGTGTGTGGTTGCCTCTCACGTGCCCCACACTGGGGACCCGGCCCACAACCCAGGCATGTGCCCTGACTGGGAATCCAGCCTGCGGCTTTTCACTTTGTGGGATGATGTTCAACCCACTGAGCAACACCAGTCAGGGCCATCATTATTTCTTACTAGTGCTTCTTAAACTTTTAATGAGATTCAAATCACCAGGGGTCTTGTTGAAATATTGATTTCTGATGCAGACCTACTGAAGTAGGGCCTGTTCATCCAAATTTCTAATAAACTCTTTTTACTCTCTGCCCTTCCAGGGCCTTAAATACCAAGTAAATACAATAGATGATGCTGTGTTGCATCCATAGACTACACTATGAAATCATCTGCTTTAATTGTATATCTGGTAACATGTTCTTCCTAAAAAAGCACTTACTATACGGTAATTTAAAAACGTTTCCTTGCCTGTTTATCTTTGCATTTCTAGTGTATAGCAGTATATTCAGTAGGTAGTAGCTACTATATAAAATGTTTGAATGAATGTATGTATTTGTGGTGATGGGATTAGAATCCTTGATGAGAAATGTCAATACCAGGGTACTCAGGCTTGGAGAAGAATGAATAGATTTATTTTTTAAGACAATATTGCTAAAAAAAAAAATACAGATGTTTCTGCCATTTGGAATCAGACTTTCCTGTGATGGGGGGCCCAGGCATTCTGAGATCTCAGGTTTCCACAGATGACTGTGAGGTTCACTTTGGGTTGAGAACCATCAAGCCATATAAATGACAGGTCTAAAGTGGAGCCAAGTGGGCATTTCTTAATTGAGGTGAAAATCAGGTAGCCAGCCTGCTTTTTTCCCCTGATGAGCTCTATGCCTTCTCCACATTTGTGAAAGTAGGAAGGGGTAGGTACTTTCTGTAATGAATGAAGGAGAAATGCAACATTTTCTCAGAGCTTGGAAATATGTCTCTGGATATAGGGTAAATTATTTTTCTGACAGAGTGAAAGTAACTACTATATTAATTGTGAATCTGAAACAGTATAGCTATTATTCTATTTTTGATTTGCTCATTTATATTTCTTGAGCATTTTTTAGAACTGTGTGCCTGCCACAGTTCTAGAACGCTGAGTACTATTCTAGATATTGATTTTAAATAATGTATAATTATTTGGGCACCTCTTAAATTTATGAATTCTTTGAATTTCTTTTACAGTTTGATTTTGATTCTTTCAGGTTCTTCAGATAGATCCTGAAGTGACAGATGAAGAAATAAAAAAGAGGTTTCGGCAGGTATGGTACTATTTCCCTGTAATGGATGGAGTTTGAACATTTGGAAAATGTAAGCATGCGATGATTCTCTTGGGACTTGCATTGTGATTTTTGGGCCAGCATTTAACCCCCTTTTTTTAAAACTTAAGGAGATGTAACTCTTAGATAAAAACTTATAATGACGCCCTGGCTGATGTGGCTCAGTGGTTTGAGTGCCGGCCTATGAACCAAAGGGTCGCCAGTTCAATTCCCAGTCAGGGCACATGCCCTGGTTGTGGGCCAGGTCCCCAGTAGGAGGCACATGAGAGGCAACTGCACATTGATGTTTCTCTCCCTCTTTATCTTTCTTCTTTTTCCTCTCTAAAAAACATATAAATAAAAAAAAATTGCATGATTTAAAAAAAATTAAAAAAACGCATAATGACATAAAATCTTAAATAATTTAATAACCATCGCTTACCTCTGACTAGAATGAATTTTCTATCCAAATAGAACCTCTCTAGCCCCTTAATTATCAGAGAAGCACAGGGTAGAATAGTAGAGCTTATATGGCGTCCCGATTACTAAATCCCCTGGCTTCCAGGAGAGAGCACGTTAAATGATTTGTAACAAACGGTTCCTTATTTTTAAGACCTCATTAAGGAGAGCTTTATGGAAATTCTCTAGCAAAGGAGATCCACAGCCTCTGGTTTTTGTTCATCCTAATGTTAGTAACGTGAGCTACAAAGTTTGATAGTGTCCTTTTTAAAGATCCTTCCTGTTTGAGGGAGTCACCCCCCAGCCTTTCCTTCTGTGAGTTGAGTAGTCACGCTCCCTGTAACCTGTCTTTACAAATAGGGTTTTCCATGTATTTAATGGGTGTGCTGCAAGAATTGTTAAAACATGCAATATCTGATTATTTAGTCAGAGGCACTAATCTCTTTTCCCTTAAATTGTTAATAAAAATAACAGCAGCCAACACAACAATAGCTGTCCAGTGTGAATGAATCAAAATTATACCTTTTTTTTTCAGTCAGATAGGCAAAACGTATATTTTTTGGTGCGCTGCTGAATTTTAGGAATTAGTTTATATGTGTCACGAGGTGAGAAGGTTGAAAATCGATGTACTGTGTGCCTAGCAGAGCCTGACCACTGCCCAGCGTTATTCTCGGCTCCCGCAGGCTGTACTTGTCAGCACCCAGTGCCGTGCTCTCTTCCTGAGCACAGCGACGGCCCCCACGTTGCTGACTCACAATCGTCTTGTGGTCGGCTCTTAAGCCAAGACGTGTTTTATCTTTGCCTACTCAATCATTTCCCATTATATAACTTTATAGTTTTTTTCTTCCTTAGTTATACTCTGCACTTATGTGTATTCAGCTTTTTTCTTTTTTCTAAAATTTCAGGTTTCCTCATTTCTGCATTAGTCTTTCCTAATTTAATAAGCAAGCATTCAAATCCATAGTCAACACTTTTATGTAGCTGTAACAAAGAACTCAGTAAGAGTTCTTATTTAGTTCTTTCTTTCTTTTTTAAAGGCTTTATTGATTTATTTTTAGAGGGAAGGTAAAGGAGGGTGAAGGAGAGGGAAGGAAACATTGATGTGTGAGAGATACATTGATAACTTGCCTTTCACACACCCTCAGCTGGAGACCTGGCCCGCAACCCAGGCACGCACCCTGACTGAGAACTAACTGAACCAGCGACTCTGGTTTGCAGGCTGGCACTCAATCCACTGGGCCATGCCAGCCAGGGCTTACTTCGTCATTTCTAATAGTTAATATGACCTGGAGCTATATGACTTGAGTTTCAGTCTTGGCTGTATCTCTGACAAGCAGTTTGAACTTGGGGACATTACTTTCAACCTTTAGGTGCCTGTTACCTTAATTGTGAAATGCACATAATAATGGTGTCTACCCCTTGGGCTTATGAGGATTTAAATGAGGTAATGCATACAAAGCACTTAGAATAGGTCTGGGCATATAGTATGTCTTCTGTATGCTAATGGTTGTCAGTGTGTGTTAGACAGTATTCTCAGTTCTTTACTTGCATTATTTCATTTCATCCTTAAAACAACACAGTGAGATGTAAGTAAGTACCTAATGTAGGCGGAAGATGAAGCAGAGATAGGTTAAGTGAGTTTGTCAAGGTCTCACAGCTAATAGGTGATTGACGTTGGCACTAGATCCCAGGATTCTGTCTCCAGTGATGTGGGATTTAGCATTAGGTCTTGCTTGTCATCGTCTTTCCGCACAGTCCCTCTGTTCCAACTAGTTGGTTTCTGCCTGTCAATGACAGCAGGTCAGTGGTTCTTAATCATGGCTATTTGAAAGGATCTCCTGCGAAGATTTTTGTTTTTTATTTTGACATAAAGTTTTTTAAATTATATGTGCTTTTAAAAAGAAGGCATAGAGCAGTCAAACCCCATGTACTCACCGTCTATTTGGAACAGTTTGCTTCGTTAACCATATATTTTTGGCTGAATTGTTGATGAGTACTGTGTTTTTTGGACCATAAGATGCACCTAGGTTTTAGAGGAAAATAAGGGAAAAAAATTTGAAGCAAAAAATGTGGTAAATATTTAATAACATAATATTTCACCAATGTAAATGTAAACAGAACTCAATAGCAGCATTAACAACCATTATTCCTCCCAAATTTTGGCGGGAGGAGAAAGAAAGGAAAGGGGAAAAAAATGTAAAAAAGAAAGAAAAAGTGCATCTTATAGTCCGAAAAATACAGTAAATTGCCGGCAACATGATACTTTCCCTAGGTACTTCAGGATGGGTCCCCCCAAATAAAAAAGGACATTTTTTTTTGCATAACTACTTGCTACAACTAACAAAATTAACTCTCATTCCTGAGTATTATCTGATACCCAGTCTAGTAGAGGTTTAATAAGTACAGATGCCAGGAACTGATTCAGAAGTTCTGAGGGTGGAAAATAGACATCTGTATTTTTTAACAGCTTCACAGGATTGGAGTACAGCCAGAACCGAGAAACACAGCTTTATGTTGGGAAAGAGATGATGTCTCATACCTGTTACATCCTCTGTAGTGTCCAGGATAAGGAGCCGCACAGGGACTTGGTAGTTTTCATTGTCGCTGTCTCCCCAAAGGGATCCTAACGCCCTCATAATGCTGGCCTTGTTCTCAGCATTGTGATTATAACCTAAGTGTTTCCCAGTTGTGCATCTCACTTTTGGTGCTTGAATTTTGTTAAAGACCAGTATTTCTGGGCCTTTCATAATGATAATTATAATTTAAAAAAAATGCTTCTGGCGAACAGTCTTTTGCCATGGTACTTAGAGCTTTTGGTTTAAGGACTACAAGCAAAGCATAAATGTTCCTTTTTGACAAACCTCACCTTTCTCTTATTCTAGCTGTCAATCCTGGTGCATCCTGACAAAAATCAAGATGATGCCGACAGAGCACAAAAGGCTTTTGAAGGTATTTGTAGATTTACCTGCTTCTGAATAATATATTGTCATGGTTAGGGGCAAACTGTTCCTTATCCTGAATCAAGAAAAGAATGTAGTAGTTTTGTCTTCTGGTCGTGAAGAAGCTGGTTTTCAGTAGAAAGTTGTCATTCCAAAGCAAAATGTTGTTTAAGAAGTAGACCTTAAGTTTACTTTGTTAAAATTTCTATGTGCCAACAAGACTGTTACTGCATAGGATCATTTTTTTTCTGTGAACATAAAAAATAACTGGTAGCGTTTTATCACTGAGTTAAACCTAGATGTGGTGTATTTAGCCTTGAGTATATATTTAATTTTTTTTCCAGGCTCTCAAGGAAAGTCATTGCGTTAGTTATATGTTTTTAATTAGTTTAACAACAGTAAATAATTTGAGAAAGTAGGGAATGCTTTTAGATGGCACAAGTCCATTTACACTGCCTGAGTATAGTTCAGACTTGCAGAGGGTATTTGCAGAAACAGTTAATTTCAATGTTTTGCATTAGCTGTGGACAAAGCTTACAAGTTGCTACTGGATCAGGAACAAAAGAAGAGGGCCCTGGATGTAATTCAGGCAGGAAAAGAATACGTGGAACACACTGTAAGTATTTATAGTGCTGCTGTGTTTACAGGAAGTACTAGCAAGTCTTGGGCACCTTGTAGGAGGGTTAATGTTAACATAGCAATGCCTACTGGCGTAATTGTGACTGCTTATGTGGTCTCTTCTGCTTTGCTTGGTGGTCAGGAGTAGTGTGTGCCTAAAGCTGTAATCCACCCCTAGAGCTCAGGATGAGGAAAGGCTAGGGCACTGCTTTCCAACCTCTTTCCTTTACTTGGTCTTAGCCAAAAGGCTCAGAAGTGATCCAGCCTTTTTCCTTACCAGTCCTGCATTGTGGAGAGAGGGCTTTTCTCGTCCACTCTTTACATGTCACGTTACTCCATTTCGAGAGTGAAAAAGTATGGGGACACTTGACCCTTGATTTTTATGCTTGTCCTTGTGAGTGGGTTGGAACATGGGCTTGAGATAGGCTGGCAAGGGGATGTGAATAAATTTTTTGTTTAAAAAATAGGAGGAGTTACATGTCTGTATTAACAACAAGGAAGGGTTCTATTGAAGTAAATTTAGTTCGAGCTGGTGTTATTTTTTTTTTTTGCATTGCCAGAGTTTCCTGAGTGGTGGGAGATGTTAAAGTGGCTTTGGGTAGGAAAGGTCTTTGCTTTAATTTGTCCTTGCTGGGGCCAGAATCTTGAGGCCACTTATAAGGAATATGTCAGTTGGGAGTGAATATGCATGTTATCTTTCCTTGGAAGAGCTTTGGAATCGAAAACAGAACTTTATAACTAATAATAATAATGACTGCAAGTTTAGGTGAGGAGAATGAGTTAGAAGAGGAGATGGATGACCATAATTATGTCCTGCTGGTCATGTGTTGGAAATGGCATATGTAGGGCTAATTCTGGATAAAAATCAGGAAAACACCCGACAGTTTGTGTTGTGAACACCCTTCATCTGTGTTTTGCTTGCAAGGGGGCATCCTCAGTCTTTCTGACCACAAGGTGGCAGCACAGCCTTTCTGAGCTTGGTACAACACTGAATGATTGTTTAATGGAGTAATGTCATTCTTGTGGAATGAGTCAATTTAATTATTTTGGATCTCAATGGCTGCCAAGGTGATAAAAATACCAGTTGACACGATGTGAAATTTATTGGTTTATGGGGTTTAACAGTGAAAATGATAAAGAATGCAGTTGTAGAAATGCCAGAAAAACCATACTTACCATTCTGTAGCTTCTTCTAAAACCTGACAAATACATGTATTTTTACTGTCCACACATAACTGCAGACTATGAAAGATAAATGGGTAGAGTGTTGAGTTTATCAAAGGCTCTTTCAGTCGGGCCTAGGATTTAATGAGTTGGGGACAGCTCCCTTGCTGGTCCCCTCTCATCCTTCCAGGTGGATTGGAATTTAGGTTAGATTAGAGGAAGAACCCCTGGTTCCTAGTTTTCCTTGCTGTTTTGGACGGGAGGGGGAAGACTCATCTTTTTCCAGTGCATTGTTACACGTATAGAAAAGTATGCATATCACATGTGCAGCTTAATGGACATTCTCAAAGTGTGAGTGCTCATTTTTGATGAAAATATTTTTTTTAGGTGAAAGAGCGAAAAAAGCAATTAAAGAAGGAAGGGAAACCAACGAATGTGGAGGAGGATGATCCAGAACTGGTGAGTTAAAGATGGGAAAAGCCACCTTACCTCGTGTACTCGGGCTTACCGATTGGTGGGTTGAAGAGAGGAGAGCCTAAAGAACGCTGCGTGTGTGCTATGAACATTGTACTTGAACTTAAAATATCAAGTATACATTTGTTCACCCTTTAAAAAATTCATCTTTTTTTTTTTTTTTTGACATAGGGCTGTGGCCTTTTTCTTCGAGTGTGTATTAGCTCTCTGGAGTTTGTAGTTGATTTATTTTATGAAACATACACACAGAGCATTATCTATAGTTTCTAGTACTTTTACTTTCTTTTGGAGTACATGAAAAGCTTAGGTACACGTGAAACAAACCAAGAGCAAAATCCTAGATACTTAGGATTTTTTTCTAGTCTTTTCCAGATGTCTCACCTGAACCTCATTCAACAGCAGTTATTTTTAGAGACTTTTGTTGATTGAGTTTTTCTAAAGCATTATACTTACTTTTTAAAAGAAACAACAAACATTTTCATAACCATATTCATTACTTTCTGTGATATTTAAATCACACAAGTATAGTTTAGTTGTAATAGGCATAGACAGCTTTGGGAGCAGTCACAAATGACTCTTAAACAGCTGTCTGCTGGCTGCAAGTTCTCCTTGTGCGCTAGGTAATAGTGTACAGAGACGTGAGAACACTGGGTAGTCCAGGGGGTCATTTAGTAGACATTGCTTAAGAGACAGATTCTCCTTGCATATTCATGTCTTTTTGCCTCTAGCCCAGGGTGTCAGACTCATTTTCACCAGGGGCCACATCAGCCTCATGGTTGCCTTCAAAGGGTCAGACGTAATTTTAGGACTGTATAAATGTAATTACTCCCTAACAGTTAAGTGAGAGCTTGGCCCTGCCACCGGGTAGAAACAAGGTGGAGGGCTGGATATGGCCCGCGGGCCTTGTGTTTGCCACCTGTGCTCTAGCCTGAAAAATTTAAAGTCATTTTAATGTTGCCTCAATTTAGGTCAGCATGTAACTTACCTATATACCTATCTTGTTTTTAAAGATTTATGGAGGAGAGGCTGTCTTGCTAGGGAAATTTCCTTGCACTTCTCTTGCGTCAGTGATTTTGCTACCAGTGACTTGTCCACATGCTATGTGGTAACATTGCTTGTGGACAGCTAGTCCATATTTTCCACTAGCCGCCTGTTTTGGGTTTACTCTGTTCTAGTATTTTAGTTTTTTTTCTCTTCAGTCTTATTTTCTCTCTTTCCTTTAGTTATCCTCTCTAGTTTTTTCTGAAGACCCTCTTATAAATATTCTTTAGTTCTTCTAAGTTGTTAAGAACCTGTTTTTAGTTTCCTTTTTTTTTTGACTGTAAAGGAACACATTGATAGAAAATGCTAATGATAGAAAATTTGGAAAAAGCAAAAAAATACAAAATGTTGGTAATCACCAGTAACTTCATCCAGGATAGTTTAGAGCTTTTAAAGATATTAAAATATTCATTACAGCCTCTTCCTCCCTTGGTGTTTGTCCTTATCGGACCGGAGTCTGTCAGCATTGCTCTCGTTGTGGACAGGTAACAGCATTAACACAAGTGACAGATCTGGGGGCTCCTTTACTCCCCCCAACCCCCTACCATGTATTACTCTCTGCTCCAGTGTCTCTGATTTTAGGATACAGGACCTATGAGATCTGCATGATGGATTATTTTCTATATTTCTTTTGTATGTGGGGGAAGGTTTTAAAGATAAAGACCTATTTCCTATCTGATGTGTTAACTGTTTATGTCAGTGTATTGGTTAGAATATAAGTGCAGCTGCATACAACTGGGACCCAAAATGATGGTGACTGGAACAACATAGCCATTTGTTTTCTCACCTGTATAATACAGTCTTTGGGAAGATGGCCATTGGTAGGACAGCCCTGGGACATGTGTCGTCCAAGGACTGTCTCTTCTGACTCTGCCAGCAGCGACGCTGCCCCCATCCTTAGAGTCCAGAACAGAGGAAAGGGGCAAGAAGGGATAAGCCTGCTCCTTTAAGAACGTCCAGGAAGTTGCCACATCGCTTTTCTTGGTATTCCCTGGGCTAAAACTTAAGGCACGGGACCACACCTAGCTACTGTACAAGGAAACCTAGGAAACGTAGGCTTTTATGTGGTGTGGCCATGTGGCTAAAGGTGAGGGGCTTTAAATGGGGGGAGAATAGACAGTGGGGTGGGGAGGTGGCAGCTAGCAGCCCTGCCCGTCAGGAGGCCCCTGTGGCTGGTCTGCTTGGTAGCAGCTTCACAGCTCTAGTACCCACTTCATGCCTCACACAGAGTCGTCATAAAATATCTGTTAAAAAGAAAAAATGAAGGTTATTTTTACAAGGTCTTTGGAGGAAAAGGCCCCCCAAAATCTCAAGTGGTTGTGATGAGTAGGTAGACGTTTCTCCTTATTGCTGATTTTCACTAGAGCAAGTTTCCTGTGTACTATCTGAGTGGCGAGAGTGGCAGAAATATCTCACAGGCAGACGTGTTATGTATCTCCCAAGAGTGGTTCACTGAGTGGTGCTCTTTGAAGATTCTTTTTCTTTGCTGAGTTCTAATCAGCTTTTGTCTTGGGCTCCATCTGAAAGGACTCAATTCAAGTAGCTGGTAAAATACTTAATTTTATTTTCTTTTGTTCTTAACTTTCTTGTAGTTCAAACAAGCAGTGTACAAGCAGACCATGAAACTCTTTGCTGAGCTGGAAATTAAAAGGAAGGAGAGAGAAGCCAAAGAGATGCATGAAAGGTATATCTCACTGGGTTCATTTCAGCCACATCTGAATACCTGGATTAACCACCATTGCTCTTTGGGGGTTTTCCTAATGAAGGAATAGTGCAGTGTGTCTTTTAAGAGATTGTCTAAAATAGCTTCTGAAACAGTCAAAGTTTTGAATCACCAGGTTAAGAAATTCTGACTTTGGGAACTACTAAATAGATGTGTCCTTAGGGAGTTTATAGTCAGGAGTGCGGGGTGTTTTTTTCCTGACTTCCTGGAGTGAAATAGGCAGTTATCGGGGCCGTCGCTATTGAGGGCAGAGCCTTTTGTGGGACTAGTGGCTGCAGCTTTGGTGAGTACTGCTGTGTGATCACCTACACCATGTTTAGTGACCTTACGGTTTCCCCAGCTCATCAGAAACCTTGAGGTTAACTCGTTTATGTGTTTTGTGGCGCTGGTTGGTGTTTAGCCCTGACTAGGCTGTGCTAGTCGAGGTTGTATGAAACGTCCTTATTGAGGGTTGGTGCTTTGTGCAGAGTCCCTCTTGAGTAAAAACCTCTGCTACTGTAATGGTCACTCTTCTGCTGATGTAAAGTGGCCTGGGTTCTCGAGATAGTTCTGTCAGTGGCTGAGCCCAGAACCTCTGATTAGGGTTGTCTGAGCTTCGATGATCTTGTCTCGCCTGTCTGTGCAAGGGGAATTTACCTCCTGCCCCACAGCCTCAGCTGCACGTTTTGGAATCAGACATTCACGAAGCTGTTGGGAGCCCTTTCCAGACAGCCAGTTTTGTGGAGCCCTAGGGAACTGATTTGCTGGGTGTGCTTGCTTCTGTGGGGAGCTGCCTTAAGTTGTGCAGTTAACGCCATCTCTAAACTATCACATAAATATTGTGGTCTGGTTTCCCTCCTAGGAAGCGACAAAGGGAAGAAGAGATTGAAGCTCAAGAAAAAGCCAAACGGGAAAGAGAGTGGCAGAAAAACTTTGAGGTAAATTTCCGAGGCAGCCGAGGGATTCTTATTCAGAGTAGCAACACTTCCCAGTATAGACACTTGGCTCCTGGAGCATTCCCAGCGCTGCCTGGGGCCGACAGGGAAATGGGATCTGTGGGCAAGAGCGAGAACTTTGGAAAGTGAGTCTTCTGCCTCAGCCACCTGTAGCCTGCTCAGGGGCAGTGAGGGTCCCCGAATGATGTTTGAGAGACTCTGGTGGGCACAAGCTGCCCAGGGGGCTTAAGAAAAATGGCTCTCACCTTTAATTCAGGGAGCAGGCATGGAATTTGTAGAGAGACTTGCAACTTTTGCAACCGAATTCTCTTCGACACCATAGTTACATGCTTCAGGTGCTCAGCTAGGAGCATGTGACACTGAGCAACAGTTGGCCTTCTGTAACATTTAGCTGTCGGGGTGGGGACTGACTGTGTTTCTGTGCCACTGCGCGTATGAAAAAGGAGAAAAGACTAGGCCCCTTGATAAAGAGGAGGAGATCCCAGAGGACTTCTCAGCACAACTGGGGCCGGCTTGGAGCCTCCATTCAAGTTTTGGTGGGGAGTAGGAAAGGCGCAGTGGAAAGAGTGGCTGGGTTACTGGTCACCCACATGGTTTTGAGAACATGATTTAACCTCTCTGAGCCTTGGTGTTGTCATTTGTGAAATGGCGGTGGCACCACACACACCATAGTCAGCTTGTTCTGAGGATTAGAAATAGCATATACGAAATGTCTAGCCCAGATGTCCCCAACAAATGGTGGCCTCATTGTTGAGATGAGTATTTCTCATTTTGTTCTCTTCCAACCTGTGACTGGCGTATCCTGCCTTCTAGAGGTGTTGTGACACTTCACTGGGGCCAGGGAAGTGGGAGGAAAGTTCTGCTCTGTTCCACCCTTGGACTGTGCCCGATGGCGAGCTAGGTTATTGGGGCGGGGGGTGGGATGGCAGAGCAGGGTCAGGCCCTTCTTCTTATTCCCTGCTTTCCTTCCCTCAAACCTCTTTTGTGTTTAGGAAAGTCGAGATGGTCGTGTGGACAGCTGGCGAAACTTCCAAGCAAATACAAAGGGAAAGAAAGAGAAGAAAAACCGGACCTTCCTGAGACCACCAAAAGTAAAAATGGAGCAGCGTGAGTGACCACCCAGGTCACAACCACAGACCCTTCCCCAGCTGTCTCCCCTCCTGCTCTGAAGGACTCATTCTTTCTTCCCATTTCCACCCCCAACATAGAATAGTATTTGCTTTTTAGTCCATTTTGTTTTCAATACAATTTAATATCAATCAGAATAATTCTTTTGTACATTGAAACAAGGGGCTCGGTTTAAAAAGAAACCTCCCTCTCCCCAGGTCAACCAAGATTGGAAGGTGCCACCCCTGGTGCTGCCTTCTCTTCCCCCTCCTGTAACTTAATGTTTTGTACTTCACTGAATTGTCATGGTTAGAGACTCTGTGTGTAGTTTGTGGAAATCATCCAATTAAACATACTGCTTAAAATGGCGTTGCTGTGACTTCAGAGACAAGCCTGAGCCGCCTTGGGAAGCCCCTTTGCTTCGTTGTTTTGCTCCTGGATCTGGCATCCTTCCGAGCCCCAGACCAGGCAGGGAAGGCGGTGGGCGCACAGCGGCGGCTCGCTGCCCGCCGTCCCTCGGTGTTCGGCGTGTGCCCTCCCGTCTGCCCGGCCAGTCTGTGTGGCATGAGGCTCCGAGCCGCCCTCACCTGTTCACTTTCCAAAGAGCTGGCTGTCCTCCGCCCAGCACCACCGTGTCCTAGCCTGTCTGTGTTCGTTAGTGATAATGCTCTGTATGTAATAAATTTTTATACCCTACCCATGGATGTAGTTGTCTTCAGGTATTATTCCAAGGTGGGTCCCTTGTCTGGCTTGGTTCAGCCCTGAAGTCCTTTGGAGTTACCACTTATTTGCTAAACCTCATTTTTTTTTTTAATCTACAAAATGGGAACATAGGTTACTGTGGCACATTTTAGGGAGGCGTGGGCATGGCATATGTAAGGGAGCTCCATAGTGCTCAGTGGGTGTTGCCAGTGTTCTTTGTGTTCCATGAAGATGCTGATTACTTTGAGAGTTAAATGAAGTAACGTGTGAAAGCACACAGCTCGTTGTATGTGCTCAAATGTCCTGCTGATTCTGAGAGACAGGTGAGGGCCATACGGTGAGAAATAGATGACACCTAAAATGTGCGGGTATGAGAAATGGGGTGACTTGAAATTAGACTTTTTACAATATTTTGTAGATGGGTAAAAGCATAAACACAAGGGACAATGTCTGGTAGTATCGAGAGATACTGCAGCTTTGGCCCTGGCTGGTGTGGGTCAGTGGATTGAGTGCCAGCCTGTGAACCAGAAAACTGGTTCCATTCCCAGTCAGGGCACGTGCCTGGGTTGCAGGCCAGGTCCTCAGTTGGGGCGTGTGAGAGACAGCCAATTGATGTCTCTTTTACACACTGATGTTTCTCTCCCTCTCTTTTTCCCTTCCTTCCCCTCTCTCTAAAAATAAATAAAATCTCAGAAGGAAAGAGATACTGCAACGTTGACTTCTGTATGGGAGGGGACAGAAGCTTGGTGTCCCGCTGTCCTGCCAGGCGCAGCTGAGTGCATCCCAGCTACTGATGAAGGAGAACCTGAGAGTGGGTGTGGGCCGTTAAAGCTGGACCAAGGCAGAGAGAAGGGACTGTTTTATCAGGTGACACTTGTCATGAAGTCACTCAGACTGTCTTGTGTCAGGAGCAGCGTCTGTCTTCTATCAGGCAAGGCGACACCACCTCCAGCATGTGTGCACACGCCACCTCTTCCTTACAGGTTACGTGGTTGCCATGGTTTGACTGTGCAAGCCCGTGTGGGCTGGGCCCAGGCTTCACCCTCAAGGTTGTGCCGGCAACCAGCTATGGGTGTGCTTATTCATTCAACAAATGTGCCAGTTTAGGAGGAAAAGGTGGACACCACGGGACCCCTGCTGCCGGCGTCCCACCGTGGAGCGCACTGTGCACGGACAGTGAGAGGCCAGGAAAGGCGCCGTGTGCCCACTGCTCTGAGGAGAGGGCCCTTCATCCCGTTCTTAGCAGTTAGTATTTCCTGAAGGAAGTGACCTTTTTAAAGTTGGAATCCAGAGGCTGGTGCGTCAGTTAGGAACTTTTTCAACTGTAAGGGATATCTAGCATAAACGGGAATATTTGCTTACAGAATAAGTCTCGTGGCATGCACTTCCGGGTGTCGTGTCATGGGCTCAAGAGTACCACCAGGGAACCAGGCTCCTCCTGTGCCTCCCCTCTGTCCCCTGGAAGGCCACCTCATCTCATCGTCGCATAGTTCCATGGGAGGGAAGAATTCATCTGTGAGGCCAAATTTTACCGCAAAGACCTCACTGGCCGGAAATGGTCACAGGGCAACATCTAACCATAAATTTGGGAAAACTGCAAAGGAGAATGGGCAGGTCGTAGAACCAGGACTTGTGCTTGTGGCTGGCATCTCCTGTTTCCACATAAGATGTGTTGGCAAGGAAGGAAGGCAGGGAGATTGACTGCTGGGGGAGACTTATGTGTCTGGCACAGGTAGGGTAGGACCTGAGGGAGAGATGTTCCAGTCAGAGGGAACAGCATGTGCGAAGGCTCAGGCCAGGGCACAGCCCACTCACGGAACTGAAAGTCCTTTGCCTTTCCCTGGAGCCAAGAAGCAGGCTGAGAGGAGACCAGGTGAATCGGAAGGTCATGTTTAGGAATTTGGGTTTCAGCATGACATCCTATTTTCCAAGAAGAATCAAAGCCTTCTCATTTCCTTTCTGGCTCGTTTCAGCCGCAGACCCACTCAGATGAACAGTGGTTTCCAGCCCATTTTCAACCCTGCTCAGAGCAATATTTTTAGCGACCACTGGGCCAGAGAGAAAGGGGCTCACTGGGCTTGGGATTGAGGAAGTACTAGTTGACATGCCTCCAGGGTGGGACCGGCGCTGTGGCAGCTTCTCCAGCTCCTGCATCTATGAATAGGTCAAGGGGCTCCCTGGGCGGGAAAGTCTTGCTGGAGGGGTGCCAGGGCCCAGAGAGACTGAAAGGCTGGGTGAGCCACTCCACTCCTCTTCCTGTGGTTTGTTGTGAATAATGCTGTAGACGGCCAGTGTTACGGAAAAGCAAGTTCTTACACGGTATGGGGTGACGGAATAAGCCTTTATTACACGCGTGGGCCCAGAGGAGACAGCTTCCAAATTCTGGGCACTGAGGAGGGGTCAGGTGGGCGGTTAAATACATTGCAACAAAGTGGGGAGGGGAGAGATCTCGTGATACAAGCAGGAGATATGTAATTGTGAAA
>PVKM010030538.1:0-17233 GCA_004027735.1 Carollia perspicillata
CCAGTGAAAGTTGTCCGAGCTGACCTGGATGACAGTCGCAGCTCCACAAGGTTGCAGATGAGGACCATTTTAGGGTGAGGAGGAACTGTGTAGCCTAGAGCTTCCTTCAGACTGGTTGGTATAAACCTTCACTGTGTCTTACTCTCAGGTCATTTTTCCCTGGCTCCCTCCAAAATGGAATGCAGTCCTATAGATTTTACCCACTTCCCTGCTTTGGAGGGAAATACATGGTCTTTTGGAGCTTTTCTAAAAGCTCCCCCAAAATAAATAGGATACCCATTTATTGATCACCACAGTATGCCAGCTCCATTATTTTATGCAAACCTTATCACAACCTGTGTGACATTATTAGTCCTCATCTTATAGATGAGAAACAGAGGTTCTAAGATCTTTCCCCAGGCCATACAGCTAACTACAAAATCCCCTTCAATTTCTAACTCTCTCTCTTTTTTCTCTTTCACTTAAATGCAGTAGGAAAAGGGGAAGTTGCGTGTGGGCCCTAAGGCTGGGCAAGGGCGGAAAGGCCTGACTGCTGCAGAGCTTAGGAAGTGTTTTCCCGTGCAAGGCTGCAGTGAGGTCATACACAGTCTGGAAAAGCAGGCTGTTTAGGCATCACCCACGATGTCCAGGGAGGGAAGCAAGGCACAGAATGCTTAAGGGACTTCTTGAAATCATACATTTCAGGTCATTGACCTCAAGACCCTCTCCCACAGCTCCAACGTCCTGGTGGCTTTCACAGCTGATATAGACTCAGCTCAGCCGTAAAAGGACAGTGGCTTGTTGGTTTTTTGTTTTTGTTTTTTGTTTTGTTTTGTTTTTTGCAGCCACAGAAAGGAGACTTGCCTTCTTCAATCATCTGGGGCAGAATGTACTTGTTTACGTATTTATAGCTCACGTCATTCCTCTACATATTTAAAATAATTTTATATTGTATTAAGCTGCCTAATCGCATAAGCCAATTAATCCAATCATTTGATTTCTTTCTTTTCATGACAAAAAATAACCAAATTGGATGAAATTTTACCTCTGCTTACCTTCCTTATAAATCTGCTCTAGCAAGGCCTTCTCCCCTGCCAACGCCCTCCCCCAGGACCTTTTGTAGGCACTGCTTTTGCTGACCTCTCTCTGTTCTCCACATCTGTACCTCTTTATATGCTGTTTCACTTGTTTCTCCAGCCTGTGGGTTCATCTCAGCTGCAAGGCCTAACTCCCTCAGCCTGAGTCCCTCTCCATCCCCTCCACAGAACTGCATTCCTCCCTTTGAAAGCATATTGCCAGCCCTGGCTGGTGTAGCTCAGTGGATTGGGCACAGGCCTGCAAACCAGACAACCGCAGTTTGATTCCCAGTCAGGGCACATGCCTGGGTTGCAGGCCAGTTCCCAGCAGGGGTGCACAAGAGGCAACCATACATTGATATTTCTCTCCCTCTCTCCTTCCCTTCCCCTCTAAAGATAAATAGATAAAATCTTTTAGTAAAAAAAAGAAAGCATATTGCCCCCTTTCCTATAATGCAGCCGTCTCTCATATGCCTTTCTCCCCAAAGCTGATGAGGGCAAGGGCTCTGTCTTTTGTCTCTGCATCCTTTGTGGTGTCTGCTGTGATGCCTGACACACTGTCAAGGTCAGTACATGATTTAGTTCTCCCCAGTCTCAAAGGGTTTTATTTTCTAGGTAAAATAGTATGCTTGAGTTATTTTCACCCAAACAGAAAGATAAAGTTCATTACTTAATACTAACATACCTACCATTTCCATGATCCCCTCCCCACTTCAGGTTTTTAATTTAGCATCACCTTCTCAGTGAGACCTTTCCTGGCTAGCCCACCCCAAATTTCAAGTTAATCTCTGAATACCTGTTATCTTCTTTTCCTGTTTGATTTTTCTCTGCAACACTTAGGACTTACCTTAACATGCTGTATACCTCACTTGTTCATTTATTGTCTGTTTCCCTCAATTGAAAGAACACCCGATGAGAGCAGGAATCTTATCAATTGTATTTGCTGTCATATCCTGGGTGCCTATAACAGTGTCGGACACATAGTCAGTGGTCAATCGGTATTTCTTGAATGAGTTAGCCCTGCTTGGTATCATTAATACAGTGAAGACTGGAGAGCCATACCAGCAACCTTATTGTTGCTGTTGTGGTATTGCCATGTTGGATTTTTGGGTAATATTTAGAACAATCGATCCTGATAAGGGGTATGTTTGTCATCTGCGAGGGACAAAGAGACCAGCTGGGCCTGAACTTTGCACGCAAGCACTAGAGTCAGTATGTGGGCAAACTACTTAATCATTGCATGCCTCAATTTTCCTATCTGTGAAGGAGATAATATTGATACTTCAGAGGGTTATTGAGAGGATAAAATCTATGTAAAATACTAAGAACAAGAAGTTCTCAATAAATGATAGCTGTTATATTTCCCTCAATTCCTGAAACTACCTAAGTGAGATATATTGATTCCACACTGCCTTAATTCTTTGTTATGTGTTGTATCTGTATTTTTTACTTGCAGTCAAATTACTATTTATTCTCAATTATTTTTGCATTACATTAATTGGCTATGTTTTAAAGACATTGCAGTAAGTTTCTTACCAAACGTTGCTGCAGCATTTATGTCCTTAAATTTTCATCATAAGTGGTAAGTGTAAAAATAGTATGCCTGCAAGAATAAAGATGGACTTCTTGGATACAGTGTGCCTTTTGCTTTGCTCTTGTTGTAAGTGTCTTTGATAGAGCGGCTGGTAGGATGAAAGATGCTGAAGGTTGGGAACCCTTGAAAAAGACAAGGCTTTGCAGCAAATGAGAAACTCACAATTTGTGGTTCTAGCTCCTAAAGATCCCTTGTTAGTTACCTAGGCTCATGACTGCCCGTTCTCTTCTGCATCAGCCTTTGGGCAAAATGAAGGCTCAAATTAAATTAAGCCATTGGATTGTGATTATAATTTTGAAATAGAAGATTCTGCAGGGAATGTGATCATATTTTTTATTGAAAGTCATGTGCCTTGCAACTGCAGGCTGGATATGGTACCCACCTCATGACAGTAGACACAAGCATGAGCAAATGGAACAATAACACATCAATTTTAAGCTTAGTAATAATTCTTGCATTAAAATTTATCTATCTTGGTAATTTCACATTTCTTCTTGGGAAATTAGAACTGGTCTTAGATGTTTGTGGATAATAATAATTACTACTAACATTCATTGAGACCTTACCTCAAGCCAAGCACTGTTCTAAGAGCTGTACATTTGTTAACTTAATCCTCACAATTACCCTATGATGTAGGTTTTATTATATGTCCATTTTATAGATGAGCAAACAGCGATAGGTTTTCACTATATCCCTATTTTGCATATGAGCAAAAAGAAGCACAGAAAAATAATTTTCCCAAGCTTATACAACCAGGAATTGGTTTAACTAGTATTTAACTATTGGCAAACAGCTTATACAATTATTCTTAACCTTTACACTAAACTGCTGCATAAAGATAAAGGCCATGTATCTCAGTAACTTCCTCACTAAAACTGTCAAATGTTTGACATGCTACTCAAGTCACGATCCATGAAGCTGTAAAGACAAACACTGCACTTTGGATAATGACAGCAACCCATGGGCATGCGTGTTCCAGCATAACCGTAGTTGTCTTCTCCATAGAGAGGTTAATTAGCCCAGCAATAACTGAGACTGTTTTATGAATGCTGCATATTTTTCTCAGGTGCTTATTTCTTCCTCATCTACAACTTACTCACCTTCCTGTCATTCAACTTCAATTTACTCTCAGCAGCCTGAGGTTATAGGGGGAAAGGCATCGTAGACATCATTTTGCTAGTGAGGGAACTAAAATATAAGAGTATGGAAACAGCTTGCTTAGTATCACATCCAGAGCTCCCTAAGGTCAGTGACTGTATCTCTTCTGTCTTCATCTTCCCATTGTCCAGCACATGCGTGACTCCAGAGGTACTCACGACAGTATATGAGGAAGGCAGGAAGGAATGTGGCACTAGGTGAGGTGTGAAAGACAAAGAGTGTCCAGGACATTCCTCTAGAGGTGGGGCAATGCTGAGCAACACACCCAGCCCTGATGACACCAGTGGAGCCACCACCTGATGTCCAAAGCCTGTTAGAGTCTCCTGTTAAGCCGAGCCATTAATTTACAAGATGAAATCGGGAGCTTTGGGGAGTTAGGCCAAGTCAGCAAGGAATCAGCTGGGTAGCACCAGCAACATTGCTCACAGGAAGTAAAGCGCAATGCTGAGACACCTACTGTGTGCCTGAGACTACACTAGATGCTGAACTCAGACTCCTGGAAGGGGTCCAGAAGGAGCAAACGGACTCCCAGATTTACAAGGAAGGTGAAAGGATTGCTCCATAGAGGTGCAAGAGAAAGGCCCTCTAATGGGGACCAAATCAGACCAGATGGCATCAGGTAGATGCCATCCAAGGAAATAGATGCTCTGATAAAAGGAAGCACGAAATACTTACAGAGCATCTAGGAGTCACCAAACCAAACCACAAAATGAGTTCAAGGCAGAGGGGCCAAGAAAAAGGAAGGATACATTCAAGAAGCTACAAGAGATTCAGTATGTGTGGAGCCGAGTACTGCAGGAGGGCAAGATGGCTGCAGAAAATGATAGGGCCACACCGGACAGGCACCACATGTGTCAGACTAAGGACTTTATCCTGAGTCGTGGAAAGGAATTTAGCAGGCAAATGAAATGGTTAATATGCCTTTTAGGAAGATTACTCTGGTCTCTGATGTGAAGAATCAACTGGAGAAGGCAAGTCGCCTGACTATGGGGAGGTTAGGAAAAGCTGCACCAATGCAGGCAAAAGATGATAGGGCCTGACCCAGGGGCGTGGTCATGGGGGCAGGAGCAGGAAAGCGAGGTCAGAGGCGAGTTGAGGCCTCCCTTCGGTATTCCCTGGATGATGTTTCCTCTTGCTAAATGGCACCGATTTGAGAGGGCCAGACCTCGGTGCTGTCCTTTAGCCCCGCCTTCCCTCACTGTTCCTCTCCATCCAATTCATCACCAGTCCTTTCTGTTCTGATCTCTAAATCCTTTGGATGCTTCCACCTCACGCCATCTCCACTGCTTTCACGCTCTTCTAAACTGTCACCAGTTTCCTCCAGGATTTTATAATAGTTGTCTAACTGTCCGCCCTAAGTCCACTTGTACCTGCTGCTCCACCACAACCATACAGTCCCTGTCCATTTTCCTCATCGCCTTTTTGTTTGTTTTTCATCTTAAACAATGTTGAGGTATTGTTGACACACAGTGGACTGCACATATTTGAGGTGTACAATTTGACAGGCTCCATCCGCATCTGTGTACAGCCTGAGAGCATCGCCACAATTGAGATAATGAAGACGCTACCACCCCCACCAGTTCTCTGTGCTCCGTACAATCTCTCACTCCTTCTGCATTTCACTTGCCCCCAGGTAGCTACTGATCTTTGCGTTATTATGGATTAGTTGTCAGTTTTGTAAGTTTACGTAAACAAGATCATACAGCATTTTTCCAGAATTTTATAAAAATGGAAACATGCATAAACGCATTTTTTCAGGCTTCTTTTATATGCATAACTGCTCTGAGCTTCACCTACACTGTTGTGTGTATCAGGGGTTCATTCCTTTTTACTGCTGAGTGATAGTCCATTGCATGGATTTACCACAAATGTTTATCCACTCATCTGTCCGTACACATTTGAATTGACTCTGGGTTTTGGCTTTTACGAAGAAAGGTATTTGAATATTTATGTACTATTCTTTGTAAGGGCATATACTTTCATTTCTCTTGGAGAATAATTTTTCAGGCACTATCAATTATTTTTCCAAAGTGGCTGTGCCTTTTTACATTCCCACCAGCAGTGTATGCAAGTTCTAGCTCCTGCATTCCTCCCCAATACTTGGTACGGGCAGACTTTTTAATTTCTGTCATTCTAATAGATGTGTAGGGGTATCTCATTCTAGTTTTCATTTGCATTTCCCTAATGACTAATGGTGTTGAGTGTTTTTATGTGCTTATTTGCCGTCTGTTTCTATCCTTTGGTGAGCTGTCTGCTCGGATCCTTTGCCCACTTTTTTTTGTTGGATTGCTTGTTTTCTGAATGAATTTTGAGAGTTTTTTACATACATATTCTGGATTCAAGCCTTTTATCAGATACATTGGGTTCACCAAAAAGTTCATTTGGTTTCTTCTGTGAGATGGCTCAGTAGCCTTTAGTTGTCTTTTAACTTCATTTGAAACAATTTTGTTAGATTGTATTGTGACAGCTGCCATATCAGCAGGGCACTTACAAAAATACTTACCAAAATCGGTGAATTTTTGTGTAGCCATTTTAATATTAAAAATGAAAGAAAATATGCAACATTTGGGCATGTTATGCTTTTATTATTTCAAGAAAGGCAAAAACGCAACTGAAATGCAAAGAGACTTGGGCAGTGTATGGAGAAGGTGCTGTGGCCGAGTGAACACGTCAGCAGTGGTTTGCGAAGTTTCGTGATAGAGATTTCTTGCTGGACGATGGTGCTCCCCTGTTGGGTAGACCAGTTGAAGTTGATAATGATCAAATCAAGACATTAATTGAGAACTATAAACATTATACTATGCGGGAGATAGCCGACATACTCAAAATATCCAAATCAACAAAGGTATTGGTGAAACTGAGGAATATGTCTTTTATTTATGGAAAAAGATAAATGAACATTTTGGCCAACCCATTATTATTTGCCAGTATTTTCTCTCACTCCATGGCTTGTTTTTTAATTCTCTTAACAGTTTTTTTTAATGAGCAGAAGAGTTTAAATTTCATCAGGTTCTATTTATCAATTAACTCTTTTATGGACCATTCTTTCTGTATTATATATAAGAAATCTTTGACTAATCCAAGGTTACAATGATTTTATCATGTTTTCTTCTAGAAGTTTTAAAGTTTTAGGTTTGACATGTAGGGCTATGAGCCAGTTTGAGTTCATTTTCACATGTGATGTGAGGTATGGATCAAATGTTTGTTTTCCCCCCTTATGGACAACCAATTTCCCCAGCTCCATTTGTTGAAAAGATTGTTCTTTCTCCACTGAATTGCCTTCACATCTTTGTTGAAAATTAGTTGTCTCTATATATATGGGTCTATTTCTGAACTCTATTCTGTTTCATGGATCTAATTATGCCAAAACCACACTGCCTTGATTGCCGTAGGTTTATAATAAGTCTTGAAATCAGGCAGTGTTAGTACTTCAACTTAGTTCTTTTTCAAATTTATTTTGGCTGTTCTAGGTCCTTTGCATTTCCGTATGAATTTCAGATTTAGCATGTCATTTTATATAACAAAGCCTGCTGGGATTTAGTGAGTTTTTGCAATACAAGTCCAGTCGTGCCCATCTTCCTCTCAAACTCCTCAGTGGTTTCCCTCATGCTTAGACCGACTTGCTCTCCAAATTACATTCCCTAGCCTAGAAGGTTCTTGGGGTTCAGCCCCTTCTCTCTCCTCCAGTCTCATCTTCCTCAGTCTCCGTCTCCACATCCAAGCACTCTGGTCTCGTTCAGTCCCACGAAAAGCCATTGTCCCTCATCCCTCGGAGCCTTCACAGGTGCCGTCCCCTCTGACAGCAGCATTCCAACCCTCCCTCACTCACACGCCTTCTGCCTTCCTAACTCCAAATGCCTCTTCCTCGTGGCAGTGGGGCCCAGAGAAGAAACGGAGCAAAACCAAGCCAAACAAAAACCCTACTAAATTATTGTTTGGGAATCTCATCTTCCCTTTGTATTCAAGCAACTGTTTAGCATAACTGAAGCATTATTTGCTTCATTTCATTTTCCTCTAGGTTGAAATGAGGTAAGAGAAGTTGGCTAGCCCTATGATCTAAGGCCTTGTGGTCGTGTTAGAAAATAGAACTGTACTCTACATCATTTAGGGTTAGTCCGCTCTCTGCTCCCCTACATTGGATTCTCCTGTTAAATGTTTCATAGCTACCAATATTTCTCCTTCATGGCACTTTTTAAGGGGTGAAATCATTTATGTCAATACATGATTATTTTAAAATGTCTGCAGACTGTAAACTCTGTAGATTCTGTGTCTGTGTGCCTATCTTTACACTCTGCCTAGCAGAAAGCTTTGGCACATAGTAGATGCTCATTAAATATTAGTCAGATGAATGAATAAAAAGACAGAATTTTTGGAATGCTCACCCTTTCCTTCATATCAAGGTAGATCTGGGCTTGGAACAGGCTTGAGCTGATGGGCAAAAAGACCAGGAAAGAGGAGGTTGAGCCAAGGGAGACCACATCCAGGTTTCTGACTACCTGGCCAGGGGTCACCAAGCCACCGCGTGTGGAGTCCAGTGTCTTGAGGAAATCATCTTTGCATGATTCGTTCATTCATTTGCAGCAGTTCATTCGCAAGCATTTCCACTTAATTTCTCTTTGCTGCCTGTGAAATTATTGTTTGGGAATTTCATCTTCCCTTTTTATTCAAGCAACTGTTTAGCATAACTGGAGCACCATTTGCTTCATTTCATTTTCCGCTAGTTTGAAATGAGACAAAAGAAGTTGGCTAGCCCTATGACCTAAGTAAGGCCTTGTAATCATGTTAGAAAATAGAACTCTATGTGATACCTTTGGGGACTGGCAGACGAATATCAAAAATGAATCATTCCATGCTGGCAGCCTACGGTAGCTCCATGCCTGCTCCTTCTTTCCCACCCTCCATCCCCCACTGTCTGGAGCCAAAAGTCCAAGAGTGAGATCTCATCTCTGAATTCTAGCCGTGTGGCCATAATCAAATGTCTTCACCTACCTCTCTAGACTTCTTATGTGTCATTGCTCAAATCAGGGGTAAAGTTACCCCTTGTCTACCTATTTTTCAGGGTTGTCATGAAATTTAATAAGGTAATGATTAAGTTACACAGAGCATCTGTGATGTGCCAGGAACCATACATGTAAGTCACTTTAGATGTGAATTCTAATCACAATAGCCTTCTGAAGTAGGTGTTAGTTTTATGGTTTATGAATCAACAAACTGAAGCTCAGAGAAAAGAAGGAAAGTGTCACAAATTATAGAGGATCCTAAATGCCTGGTGTAGTGGTTAGACTTTATCATCCAAAGGACAATGTGCAAAGAGTTAAATGGAAAAATGGCAACATCACATTCAGGTTTTACAAAGATCTTGCCGACAGCAATGTGGGATGGGCTTTGGAGGAAGAGAACTTAGAGGCCCAGAAAGTGGAAAGAGATGTAATAATAGCACTTTCTATCTTCTTTCTATTGTTTGAATCTCACAAGAACCATGCGCAGTATGGAGGAAGACATGTTCATTGTCAAGTTTGACTGTGGAATCTGCTGTCTCAAAATCATATAAGTACTTTCTTTGTTCTAATATCACACAGCTCACAATAGCAAAGCTGTGTCCCAAACCTAGAACTCTGGCTTTCATGATATTCCTCAGCTGATGTAGATGAGAAAGCAGATTGTACAGCCAGTGATCTTGTGACATTGCCATGTCTCTTGTCTTTTCTGACCCTTGTCCCTCCGACTGTAAAATTCAGGGATCAAGGTCAAGGAGCTCCCTCACACCCTTGCACTCTTTCTGATATGCCCAGATCTCTCTTTAGGCCTCCATTCACACCTTCCGTCCCAGCTGGCTGAGGGAAGGAAGGAGTGGGGAGAAATGAGCTCCACTTGGCCAATAATGGAAACTGGAACGGGATAGCTTAGTTACAAAAGGTTAAAACCAACTTGTCTGATTGATTACGAATTTTAAGCAGTTTTTCTTCAGTGCAATCAGCTCTCTCCCATCGTCATTGCTCATTAGGGAAAGATTTCCATTCCAGTGGTGATTGAGGATGTTTTCCAGCATTTGCATTTTGCATTCTACATGCTAAGCACCTTACTGGCAGAATTATGAGCTGTTTCTCCTCACCTATCCCCTGCCTTCCCTTTTTTGATGTCCCTGAGTCCCTCACTGAGATGATGAGAAGTGACCCCGGTGTCACAAAAGTCATGACCATATTGACCACTGGTGGCTGATCCGTGCCTGACAGTAAGCCAGTCCGCCTCTGACAGGAAGATAGAAGGGATTGCCTCGTGGCCTCTTTCTCCCCTCTTCTAATTGGCTTTATGAATATTTAATGAAATCAAGATGGAATTCAATCAGAAGCTTTACCTGCTGCATCTTTGGGAGAATGAAGAAAAAGAAAAGCAGGATATTATTAGATTCCTCTAACCATAGGGCAGAGGCAGCGTGCCCTGAGACCGCTCTGATACTCCAGTGCCCAGCAGCCTTTACTGCCCACATGCTTCTGCTCAGTCCAGAGGAATGAACCCTTTTTACTAGTGGGAAACCACAGTTCTCCATGTGCCATGCAGGTGAATGGACTTTGTCTGGAGAGAGAAAGCTGATGTGCTGAATGAAGCACACACTCAAGCTGAAGATGCTGTCTTAGAAACATCCTTTTAGCAAATGCTCTCTCTGCCTACTGGGATTCTCTTTGTTTTGCAAACAAAACATCCTTTGTTCCCTATTATTAAATTAATTTCTTGTTCATTGCAGAAAAATGATAAATACAGAAAATCAAAAATAAAACTCACCCATAATCTTACCACCCAGAGATAATGAGGGTTAATATTTTTATGTGTTTATCCACTCTATTACATACACCCAAATAATCACTCAGTAAGCTCTGTTGTGTAACGTACATTTTTCTTATATTATCACTAGATATTAATTTATAACACAACATGTAATGCCACTGTGTTTTATTGTACAGATGCATCTTAACATTTTTAACTGATTCCCAGTCATTGGATTTCTATTTGAGGTCCTTGAGGATGACTTGATTACTTTATGCAAATTACCATAAGAGCCTGGGCTTTGGAATCAAGGATATGTGGATTCCAAACCAAGCCCTTGAAGTTATTGGCTGTGTGTTAGGAAACTAAATTAACCTCTCTAAGTCTCAGTTTTTTAAGAGAAATAAAAGTTTTTTTTTTGAGGATTAAGTGAGAATGTATGCGAACCACCTAGTACCATATTTGACTTAAAGTAAACATTCAGATTATGATAATTATTTATATTGTCATTATTGTTAATGCTCTGATAAATATCCTTGTAGTTAAATCTTAACCATTTCGTTAAGATGATTTCCTAAGAGTAAAATTGCTGGGCCCAAATATTTGCACAATTAGTAGTCAACTAAAGTTTTTGAAAGCTCCTGATGGATTCCTTTTTCAGACCAGCTTCTTGACCTTGGCTAACATTTGGGGCTGTCATGACCAGTGAGTAGTGAAGTCTTAGACAAGTTGTTTCCCCTCCTTGGTCTTTGGTTTTTCCTCATTATGAGATGAGGGGTTGGACTGGGTGCATTTTAGGTTGGCAGATTCTCTCCCCCGGGTCCTGCTCCTCTGTCACGGTCCAGGCCACCCAATGGAACCGGAAAACTGGCTGAACAGCCTCGGGTGTCACCTGAGTATAAACTCACTTGGTGCAGGTTTCCTTCTTCATAAGGGTGCCTTCAAGTAGTGTACAAGAGACAACTGAATCTATAAACAGCAAATGAATTCCAGAACCTTTCTCCTTCCTGTCTATACAGGTATGTATTGTGAAGGTGTTTGTTGTGGGTTGAGTTATATCCCGTCAGTACATATGTTGAAGGGCTAACCCTTAATACTTGAGAATGTGACCTTATTTGGTTGGAAATAGGGTCATTGGAGATGTAATCAAGTTCAGGTGTAATCTAATACTGGATTACAGTGAGTCATAAATTCAGTGGCTAGTGTCCTCGTCGGAAGGCCATGTGAAGACACAGGGACAGAGACACGCAGAGAAAATGCCATGTGGCAAGCAAAGCGGAGACTGTGGGAACGCTGCTACAAACTAAGAACTTCAGGGACTGCTGGCAACTAACTACCAGAAGCTAAAAAAGGCAAGGAAGGATTGATTCTTCCCTAGGATTTCTGAAGGGAGCATGGCCCTGTCTGGCCCTTGATTCCCTGTTTCCAGCCCCCAGAATGGTGAGACTAAATTTCTGTTGTTTTAAGTTACCCAGCTCATGGCAATTTGTTATGGCAGCCTCAGGAAACTAGTACAGTGTGTATTCTAATTTTTATTTCTTCTCTTTTTCTTATTACAGTACAAGCTATTAACTCCTAGGATTATTTTTGGAAATAGCACAGTATACTGAGAGAAGTTTCAGATTGGGGGTTCAGCTGTCCTAGCTAAAAGCCTAGTTCTGCCATTTAATCGTTGTGTGACCTCCATGGTCAGAGGACCCCTCACACCATGCTGGGGTTGGAATGAAATCCTTCTGCAGTGCCCGTGCTAAGAAATACCTTCTTCTATCAGTCACCAAACATTTTACCTGGACACTGCGTTGCTTTTCTCAGTCACCCCAGTTAGGCTCTAATGTCTAATCTTATGTAAGAGTGACGTTCTTTGGTAGAAAGAGAAGAAAGGTAGTAGAACTAAAATGGGAAGCTCAACTATGGCAAAAGGTCTCTAAGACGGCTGCAAGCGCAGCAAACTGAAATGATCTCTTTACCTGTCTCTGTCTCCCGTCAGGCTGTGGGCTCCTCGATGCCAGGGACTCTATTTGTTTCATCGTGGCAACTCCAGCTCAGTACCTAGTCCTAAATATATTCTCAGTGAAAGGTTTTAGAAGAGAATATTCAGAGACTGGGTTGTGGTGCTTTTGATTCTGTTGTTTCAGTTTCTTGAGTTTAGCTTCCTCTGACGTTTTGCTCAAGTTTTTTTTCCAGTGTTTTATTTTTATTTGTAAAGAAGTGGCAGACCTTCATTGGCACTGCAATTTAGAACTATTTCTTGACTTCAGTTATGCACTGAAGGTATTCTGTGACTCTTCTAAGTACAGCATTTCTTACCTTTGAACTTTTTAAAAATAATTTTTCTTGTTTTTCCATTATAGTTGATGTATAATATTGTATTAGTTTCAGGCGTACAACCCAGTGATAAGACACTTACATAAATTACAAAGTGATCACCTCAATAAATCTAGTACCCATCTGACACTATACATAGTTATTAGAATATTATCACCTATAGTCCCTACACTGTACTGTACATCCCCATGACTATTCTGTAACTTCCAATTCATACTACTTAATCCCTTCACCTTTTCACCCATCCTTTCATCCCCTCTTCCATCTGGCAACTGTCAGAATTTTCTTTCTATCTGTGAATCTGTTTCTATTCTGCTTATTCATTTATTTTGGTTTTTAGATTCCACTCATAAGTAAAATCATATGACATCTGTCTTTCTCTGTCTGACTTATTTCACTCAGCCCCATACTATCTAGGTCCATCCTTGTTGTTGTAGTTGGTAAGATTTTATTCTTTTTTTTTTACAGCTGAGTTATATTTCATTTATATATGTACCACCTTTTCTTTATCCATTCATCTACAAATGAACATTCAAGTTGCTTCCACATCTTAACTATTGTAAAAATGCTGCAATGAAAATATGGAAGCAATTTCTTTTTGATTTAGTGTTTTGAGTTTGTTTGGATAAATACCTGGAAGTGGAATTGCTGGATCTTTCTTTGCCATTTGCTATAGCCTTTGTCTTAGAGTCTGTTTTGTCTGGTATAACTATGGCTGCCTCAGCTTTTTTTAAATTAAACTTATCGGGGTGACATTGGTTAATAAAATCATATAGGTTTCAAGTGGTCAATTCTATGATATAGCAACTGTATATTGCATTGTGTACCCACCACTCGAAGTCAAATCTTCTCCCATCACCATGTACTTGAACCCTTTTACTCTTCACTATTTCCTCCACTCCCCTGCCTTCTGGTAACCACCATGATATTATCTGTATCTATGAGTTTTAATTTGTTTTTCTTGTTTGTTCATTGGTTGCTCTCAGTTTTATAGCCCTCAAAAGAGTGAAATCATATGGTTCTTGACTTTTTCTGTTTGACTTATTTCACTTAACACAATATTCTCAAGTTCCATATATGTTGTTACAAATGGCCTTATTTCATCTTTTCTTATGGCTGAGAAGTATTCCATTGTATATATGTACCACATCTTTTTTTATCCATTCATCTTTCAAAGGACACTTTGGTTGTTTCCATGTCTTGGCCACTGTGAATAATGTTGAAATGAACATAGGGGTGCATATACCTTTATGAATAAATGCTTCTAAATTTGGGGGGTAGATACCCAAAAGAGGTGTTGCTGGGTCATATGGGGACTATTCGTAATTTCCTGAGGGGCCTCCATACTCTTTTCCATAGTGGCTCTCCCATTTACACTCCTATGAGCAGTGAGTTCTCCACAGCCTCTCCAGCATTTGTAAAAAAATCTTCTCCATCTCCAGGCAAATACGTTACCTGTCCTACTGATAACAGCCATTCGAACAGGTGTGAGTTGGTATCGCATTTTTTGTTTGTCTCCATTTTCATGAAATGTTTCTATTTCTTTACTTTCAGTCTGTGTATGTATCTTTTGATCTGAAGTGAGTCTCTTATAGCAGTGTATGTAAGGGTTTTATTCTCCATTCAGCCACTGTATGTTTTTTGATTGGAGCATTTAATCCATTTGAACTTAGAGTTGTTGTTAATAGATATGTATTAATTGTCATTTTATTATTCATATTTTTATCTTTTTTTCCTTCTTGTTCTTAAATAAGACCCTTTAATGTTTCTTGTCATACTGATTTGGTGGTGATGAACTCTTTTAGCTTTTTCTTGTCTGGGAAGCTCTTTATATGTCCTTTGATTCTAAATACATAGCTTTGCTAAGTAGAGTAATTTTGACTATAGGACCTTGCTTTTTTACTTTGAGTATTTTGTGCCAATTTCTTCTGTCTCATTAAGTATTTGTTGAGTAATCAGCCAACAGTCTTACGGGAGCTTTCTTGTAGGTAACTAACTGCCTTTCTCTTGCTACTTTTAACATTTTCTCTTTGTCTTTAAACTCTAGCATTTTAATCATGGTATGTCTTGGTGTGGGCCTCTTTGAATTCATCTCGTTTGGGACTCTCTGCTCTCCCTGGACTTCCACATTATTTTTTCAAATACGTTTTCAATTCCTTGCTCTCTCTCTCTCTCTTCCCATGGCACCCCCACGATGTGAGCGTTGGTACGCTTGATGTTGTTCAAGAGGCACCTGAAACTATCCTCATATTTTTATTCTTTTTCTTTCTGCTGTTCTTTTTAAATTTTATTTTACGTTTTTATTAAACTTATTGGGTGACATTGATAAATAAAATTATATAGGTTTCAAGTGTACAATTCTATAATACATCACCTGCATTACATTGCGTGTTCACCACCCAAATTCAAGTCTCCTTCCACCACCACTTATCCCCCCTTTACCCTCTTCTACGTCCCCCTGACATCCCTGTCCCTCTGGCAATCATCATACTATTGTCTGTTCCCATGAGGTCTTTTTTTTTCTTAATCCCTTTACCTTGTTCACAGCTCCCCCAAAGCTCCTTCCCTCTGACAGCTGTCAGTATGTTCTCTGTATCTATCATTCTGTTCCTATTTTGTTTGTTTATTATGTTCATTATATTTCACATATAAATTAAATCATATAGTATTTGTCTTTCTCTCAGTGGCTTATTTCATACAGCATACTACTCTCCCTTTTTGAGAAATAATCCCTCATTATCAAAGCCTCCCCCCCCCACCTCCTTTCCCCTCGAGATGTCCGCAGTCCACTCTCTCTCTTCAGTGGACTCTGGCTTTCGTAAAAGCACAAGAATACCACTGGCTCCAAGCAGCTCATTCTTTCCCATCCTGCAGAAATCCACAAGAAAGTGAAGACTAGTAGCCTATTTCTTGGACAAGGAGAAGAGGGAATAATGCAATAAAATATACATAAATTCTCATTCCAATAAATTTTCTGACTATATGAGTCCCTTTAAAGTAGTAAGTTCATTATTTAACATGCACCACAATCGTGCAAAAATAGGAATGTTTACATATGCAAAAACCAAGACTCAGAGAAATAAAGGTTTTACAAATAGCGAAGAGAGTTCTGAGCGATGACACAGGTTGGTGTGACACTGAAGTTCAGAGGCTGAACCGCTAAAACTCCATCTGTGTTCTGAGTGTGGGGCAGGGAACCTCCATGGCGCCTTGAAGGGTGGATCAACCTAAGTAAGAGAGGGAAAGAGAGGTAGCGGCACCTGGTGGGAGGGAGAGCAGAGTGACGTCTGCCTGTCTGTGGGGCCTTGGCCCTGTGTTCCAGTACTGCGACACGTCTCAGCACTCTCAGGAGGCATGTCCATGCACACGCCACATGGACACCATTTACACATGTGCACACACACACGTATATACAAGCTGGCCATGGTCTTGAGGCAGGCCCACAGTGTCAGGATCACTGGGTCCAGAGGGGTTCCTCTCTGAGCCTCATAATGTTCTCTGAACTCTGCTATCCTCCTGGTCCCAGTGCCAGGCCTGGAGGAAATCCCTCCCACTCCAAGACCCAGGGTAACGATGCAAGAAAGAGCTCCCTGTTAGTGTTGCCTTCTGTAGAGGAAGCAGCCGTGTTCTGAATCAGGAGGCCTAGATTTAAGTCCCTGCCCTGCAGGTCCTTCTCCTCTTTTATAAAGTGAAGTTGAGCTCATTAACCTCAGAGGTCCTTCCAAGTCCTATGTGGATTTATGAAATATCTAGGCTGGGTTATAAATCTGACACATTTCATAACTTCCCACTAACTTCCCTCCAGTGTCGTAGACACGCAATGTAATGAGGCAATCTGAAAGCCTTATCAGATCTCCCTGACTGCAAAGGCTCACAGCTTATGTACAATTCATTTTTCTTAGCTTTAGTCCAAATATAGTTTCTCATATTTTCTAATAAGCTGTGGCCTATTTTTCTCACATAGTTTATTGCTATCAGAAAGAATTTTCCATTCTATCTATACCCCTCCCATCTAATATTTCCCTTCCTTTTTTTTCTTTGTTCCTGCCGGCAATAATTATAAGTTGTGAACCTCACAAAAAGGCGGATATGAAATAGACTGTATATGATTAGAGATAATGTCACAGGCGTGCGTCCGAAACCTCCTGTCTGGCTAATGTGTGTTTTCCTCCCCATGATACTGAACACAGTCATTATGCCTTCGTAGGAGGCAGGGTTTGGTAATGGTGTGAGAAGTGTTTACATGTGAAGAACATTTTTCTTGTGCTGTGGGGCTGTCCCAAGCACTACCTCATTGCTATGAGGCTGAGGTTGATCAGTCATATTTTTAAGATTCTTG
>PVKM010030539.1:0-17231 GCA_004027735.1 Carollia perspicillata
CGAGATGCTGCAGGGCCTGTGTAGGCCAGGGTCCGAGAGAGACTGCTGAGCGAGTGGGTGCGGGTAGAAGCAGTTGTTACCTGCTCTGCTTGACTGAACAGGGCTAAGTGCCCTGACAACTTTCAGAAGACATGTGATTTTCAGACACTGATTTTAGGGGAGTGGAAGTGGGGTGGGGGCTTGGAGAAAGGGAGGGTGAGCATTTGTTACTTTGTTCAGTAATCTGAACAAAGGTGAGCATTTTTTGATATGGTGGATCATCAGTTATCCAAATGTGGAGCTGTGGCTGTGATTATGCCGATGTAGCTAGTTACACAGGAGGAGATCGCTGACTCAGGCAGTGGCTTTTATGTACTTTATTAAAACAAACACACACACAAATCACTGATAGCACTTTGTGTAGAGGTGTTTATGTCTATGCAAGTGTGTTTATTTTGATTCTGTCACTGTACTTTCCTTCCCCTCTTTTCCCCATTAAGACACCAGTGAACGTAGGGCTTCAGGACTTGGCATTGTGAACTGGTGGCCTTTCCGCCAAGCGAGTTAGGAGGACAAAAGTTTAAACCAACATTCCTTAGTCAATTTTCCACTCTCCAAGATTTGTATTTGTTTCCAATCTCACTTGTCATTGGTGACAGCATCATCAGAATTTTAATTTGAATGATTTACAATTGAAAATTTCCCCCTTAACTAGCTAATCATTTATTTAAGCCTTAACAGACCTTGGCTTAGTATTTTGGGAGAAATCTTTCTGTGTTAGGCAGTGCCCATTTAACAAAAATGTTTTAACTTTTGCAAGTATTCCTGAGTAATTTTTTCATAGAAATAATACTATAAACAGGGGCAAGTTTCCTGGGTGAGGCCACAACAAATTCCTGAAATTCATGTAATCATAGGAACATATGCATTTTGAATGGGAAGTAACCAACAACATTGTTACCATATAAATCTCAGATGCCATTTTTTAAGATACATCCCTCTTTCAGGGATGCTAAAGTGTGAAAAAAATGTGTCTTAAATCTATGAAAGACAGTATTAAAATGGTAAGCCATTTATCTTGAATGCCCCTGCCTAACAGTGAAGTTGAAGAGAGGCTCACCTCTTTTTTTTTTTTTTTGGATGCAAGACTGGGAAGATGTAAGGGCCATGGTGAAGGCCTCACATGGTGTGGGAAAGAGGAAGGAAGACAGTGTTTTCTGTTAGCTGTGTGGCTGTGCTCATCTTTGTGGAGTGGGCAGGCTCAGAGACTTTGTTTCTTAACATTTACTGAGTGCTTACGACACGCAAGGCAGTGCTCAGCACTTTTTGTGTATTAGCTCAAATAAACTTCACAACACACCATGACTCCATGTTGCAGATAAAACATAGGCAGGTTATGCACCCAGGTCACAGGCTAAGTGGAGCACAGGAGCCCAGGCCTGCAGTGGAGGTGAGGAGTCATGTTCCTTTTAGGTTTCCTTCTTGCTGTAAACCTTGGGCTCCCCAGTTACCGGAGTTAATGTAAGTAACCTCCGCAAATGCTCTGTTGCCCATAGTCTTTTTTTTTAAGATTTTATTTATTTATCTTTAGAGGGGAATGGTTAGGGAGAGAAATATCATCAATGTATGGTTGCCTCTTGTGCGTCCCCTGCTGGGAACTGGCCTGCAACCCAGGCATGTGCCCTGACTGGGAATCGAACCGTGATCCTTTGCTTCGCAGGCCCGTGCTCAATCCACTGAGCTACACCAGCCAGGGCGCCCATAGTCTTTTTAGCATTTTTGTTTCCTTCTTTAGTATATTTTAGCTGCATCTACACAAGTCAGAGTGCCTCCTTATGTTCTAAAATTCTAATGACTTTGTAATCAACAGTGCCCAGGCACTAATATGCTTAATAGAATATTAGAGCCCAAAAGGACTTTAGTATTATATTCCAGTCTGGATGAAGAAACTGAGGTCAGGAGAAGAAACCCTATAACCACTTAGTTTCAGCTCCCAGGTCTGGATTTTTCTACCACATTATGGTGCATTTCATAACACTTATTGGTCTATGAGATCTTGGCAGGGAATATACATTTTTGTTGGATGCTGTGGCAGAGTGGAAATGAGGAGGGGAGCTATGAGGCCCTGTTTGGTGTATTTTTTTTCTCTGCTGCATAGGTCTTTATGATGTTCATTTAAAATTGCTCATTTATTCATTCATTCTTCTTTGAAACCTTTCAGTTCTCCTATGCATCATTCACAATGATGAATAAAATGCAATTTATTGCCTCAGAGCATTTGCAGTTTAGCAAAGAGACAGACAAATAAGCAGATAAACATTTTGGATTAGCCTCCAATTCAAAGCTAACTTTGCATTCCATCTCAGTGAAACAAAATCTGTGGGCTAGAGACTAGGAGAATCATGGGTCTCTTATCTGTGGATGATTCTGCATAGCTGATGGACTTGAGAACATATGAATATTCTTACTGGATTAACTAATACTAATATTGTCCACCCACCCAAGTCTATATGGCTTTTTTCCCCACTTCTAGCTTACTAGAAGAGTTTTAATGTGGAAGCATTAAAGGAAGTACCTGTGCAAGCAACAGAAAGTACAAGAATGGAGAACAGTGTTACTGCCTGCCCAAGACTAGTTCCAGCAAGCCTTGGGGTTGGGAGGTATTTGGATTAGTTCTAGGCCATCATCGGGTGTTCTATTAATTTGTAACTATTTTGGAGCTCCCCCAAAGATCCAGGATTATTGTGGTCTGGATAACAAATACTATGTAGTGTGGCCTGAGACTCATGGCCAGGGAGCTGTTCCCATCTACAGTCCCAGGACTTCCTGGGAAACCATGGTTTTTAAAATATGCTTGCAATTTTAGAATGAACTGGAAGGGTAGGTATGAATTGTTTGCATTTCTCATCCATTACCTTATTTTGTTCAGCTCAAGGCTATTCTATCCTTCAACTCTCAATATTTAATCAACATGTGTTCCTGATTAGTACAAACAAAAGGGATTGAGGAATCTCCACATGTGATTTAATAGTTTTAGTTTGAATCACTGAATTAAGTTCTAGTGGCATTATTTTAAAGATCTAAAATATAAGGACAGAAAGCATATCTCTGACTATGGGGGCTAGAGATGGAAGATTTGGATTTAGTTTGTTAATAAGAAATTTGTAATCATTTATACACATCCCACTGGAAAGAACAGAAATTAGGAGGCCTTTTCTAAGCTTAAGTTCTTGTATTTGTTTAAAAATTGTTCTGGTTTACGTAGCTGGTTTCTGAGTTTTAAAAGTTTTCTGATTAGGTTAATGGTATAGAAAGGACTGAAGAGACTTACGAGATTTTTAAATATTGGATGAAAGGATAAAACCCTCTGTGTAGACCTCATCTCTATTAATCTACCTACCACTCTTACTCAAGAAAAAAAGCACAAATCACATACATTGTTTTATGGCATAAGTACTACCTGAACAGTAGCAAATAAATGTAAACCTATCCAATTACATTTAAAAGTTATGCTTACCAGAATTGCAGACTGTTTTTATTATGTTTCATCCATAGAGGTCTGGAAAATGATTGTTATAAAACATAGAAAATCCCTTATTTCGACAGCCCTCACTCCCTTCGTTTGCATTATCAGCTTTAGATTATCTTCTTTCAGGGTCATTCTGACTCTAATATTCAGTTATAATCAGTAATCGGTAATTCGCCATCTGATTTTGATGGGCCACTTAATTAGATGAAAGAGTCACATCCTGCCCCTGTTGGATCCCGTGAGAGTGAGCGGAAACCGAATTTCTGTTTCCTTACAAGCACCCCCCAAATTGCCATGCACATCTTAGGTACCCCCCACATTTTTTTGGAATAAAGAAATAAATCAAAACACCTCTCCTGTGATCAATGGGCAAAAGATAACTCCATCAGGAGAATTTTGTGCTTTTATTATATTTTTATTTAAATTTTCAAGGATATTTCTGGTAGCAACTAGCTGCTACTATATTAATATATGTAATCGTACAAAGACCAGCCTGCTCATCATTTAAAAGGGCCTTCCCAAGTACATGTGAGGACCTGTGCCTGTGAATGAGACATTTCCTCAGATAGAATCTTTTATAAATAAGCCTCACAAAATTTCCTTTGTTTCCTTCTTGCGATTTAGGGTGATGATATACTCAATGACCATGGTCTAATCATGGCTACTGAAAGAAAATGGTGGGATGTGTCTGGAGTGCCAAGCTCTGTCTATCACCTGCGTAGCATCTACCTACCAATTATCTATCATCTGTCTACCAACTCTCTATCTATCATCTACCTGTCATCTATCTATCTGTCATATATCATCTCTATCTCTAATCACCGTTTTCCTTCTCATTTCTCTGGAAAAGAATGGGAAGTACCAAGAATACAGAAGCGTGTTCTCCTTGCTTTGCCTGATTCTCATGTGTACATTGCAAAGATATATAATTTCTAACTGAAAAGAAATTCTTTAGCCTTCCTCCCACCGAGAGAGGGAAAGAGGAGTATGGTGACATCATATACTATGTTCCATTGCTAGAGTCCTTCCACTCTAGTAACAGAGTGTCTTCCTGTCTCTGTGCACGTCTGTGCAGCAGATTAGCTGTGATACTCCCATGGCTTTTAGAGTCATTTCAAATTCCTGATCAATCCTAGCTAAGTAAAATGTGTACCTTAGTGCTCTTCTTATTTTACAAAACGTAGGGGAGAATCTTTTAAACTTCATTTTTATGCTATATAAAACGCTAGCCCTTCCTGTGTTGGAGGAAAGACTTCAGCAGTTGAAAGAAGGATCTTAATCTCCTCTCCTGACTAGGTGACGTTTCTCTTTCTGCCCCTCATTCCTCTTTTTCTCTGCCTCCTCCTTATCCTCCACAGTTCTTTCTTTTGCTCCTCTCCTCCTCTTCTTGCTTTTCCACATCATCCTTGCGTATCGTACAGGCTGTCATCATCACCTGGCACTGTCAGGTGACCTCATGAGAGCCAGTGGTGAGCCAGCGGTCTTCCTCTGTTTCACTGAAGGCTTTGCCAGAAATAAACATTATATTTACTTCCTGATATTCTTGGGAAAACCCACAAAATCGAGCACAGGGAAATCCATAACAGCCCACCTGGGCATTTCTGTGAAATACTAGAGACCTGCCCTACCTAAAAGCAATGAAGAAATCCTGACTGTTAGATGTTTTCTGATGACGTTAGAATAAAATAAGTGGTGTTCCTGGGAAGTTCTGTGCTGAGACCAAGTTCCAGGTTCAAGTACTCACAAATTCAGTAATACCTGCTATAATCAAATCTTTTTTCCTAAGCTCTCAGAAACTTCGACTTTACCTTGGCAAAAACTCAGGAAGTGTTTTTGGTGGCACATGGGAAAGAGGTGGATAGAAGCAGCTGGTCTCGGGGGAGAGCTGGTCATTTGCTCTGAGTATCGAAGTCGATGCGGTAAGGGTCTGCCTGATTTCTGAAACACAATGGAAGTAGTAACAACAGTTGTCAGATCTATACACAGTGTGGGTCTGCAGGCTTTGGCAAAGAAGAGAAAATCCCGAGTGTTAAATATTAACCCAGGAATCCTGCTTCTGCTAAAAAGCAGCAAGCAGCTCTACTTGGACTGCAGTTCAGTTTCTTCACCTGTAAAATGGGAATAATATCTACTTAAGATTTCTGCAAGAAGAAAATGAAATATCATCTGTAAGGCATATTATGTTTAATCAATGGTAACTATTGTTACATTTGTTTACAAACAAATTTACGGGATATATGATTTGAGAATTCCCTACAAGTGAAAGTGAAAGCAGCTTCTTTCATAAACTCCAAGGGGTCACAATGCTGCTTTCTTTTCTGAGTCCCCATAGAAAGCTTGCCTTTGCAAATACCTATGTGTATATTACCCGTCTGTGAGTCTGTGTCTGTCCTCCCATATCACACCCCCCACCCCAGACCAGGGAGGCAGGAGGAGGAGGTGGATGGTCACTGAGGGAGGGGAGGCGGTGACCACAAATCAAGCTGGGCTGAGGGCAGAGGCTGTATTATCTGAACATGTTCCCTCATGTTAGCCCAAGAGTTGCTACAAAGGACAGAGGATGTGGTGTCTCTCTCAATGAATTACAGCATCTGCTGGGAGGATGGGACCATTTCTGGGCTTATCTATGTGTTCAGAAGAATTGTATGTCTTCGGAATTGGTTTTATTTGAGAATATAGGGATTCAAGTTCTATGGGATGCTGCCGTTTTTTCTTTGGCTTGGGTTTTGGGCCTAATGTTGTCTGTTTAAAAATGAAAGTATTTAAATAAATTAAACATTAGATAGAATACATAGCAGTCTTTTATTGAAATGTTGATCCTCGATATGGCTCCAACCATCCGTGTGTTCAGTTAGTTGCTGTGTGCGGCCCTTTCTCTGCGCCTCCCTCTCCTTCCTGAGGCCTTCTTAGAGGGCCTCCTCGTTGTTTGGTCTGCTGCGTTGTGAATGGCTGTTTAAGTTTCCTGTCTAGGTGGCAAGGACTTGTGTTCCCCAGGTTTGGACAAACCTTCCCCATCTATGTGATAGGTCTGATACAGAGGTTGCAGTCTGATATAACAGAAATGCATTCCATACAAATTTTGATAAATGCTAGCAGGAATTGGTTGAGCATTTCTGAAAGGTATGAAGTCATTTAGTCCCTATATTTTGATGCGAACCTTAAACGTAAAAAACTAAGGTTTAACATCCAAATGACACAGCAGATTATCATCTGAAATGACATTTGGCTTCCAAATATACTTAGCCATATGAAGAGGGATTGAATACTGTTTGATATTTATGCTTAAAAAATTTGTATACAATTTACAGTGAGCCTCTTGTCAATATTTCATAATTCAATAAATGAGTAGAATTTTGCAATCTGGAATAGCAGTTAGAAAGCTGGTTGAGACAGGTCCAGGTTTAATGTAATAGGAGGATGTGTTAGGGACAGGAAACCCTGGGGAAGGGAACAGCATGTTTAAAGTAACAAAAGAGTCAGGGATGGTTAGGTGGGGGCATGTGGTTAGGACTGGGCTTCTTAAACCTCTAACCACTGTGGAGAAGGAAACTGTGTTTGTTGTGTTTTCTTAACTTTCCAATCTGTCAGAACCAACACTTTCATACAATCCAATAACAATGAATTACTAGAAATGCGATCATGTGATGTAAAGGTCTCTAAGTCTGTACGCATCTCATCAGGGACCAGTGAAAAGCAGCTCGCCGACAGACAGCAGGCTGCCCAACACTCTGGGTAGCACTTGTAAGGAATGGTCAGAGATGAAACTCCAAAGAGATTGGAGCTACATGGTCAAGAATCTTGTACATGTTTAAGGAATTCCAAACTTTATGCTCTCAAAATTAGCATAAATTATCTAATTGAATTTATTTTCATAGCAGGTTAACTTGCTTAAAACATTTATTTATGCTGAATAGTTGCTTGATAAAACATATATTTAAAAATCTATTCTGGCTTCTCATATATGGGTTAGTGTCCCATAAGTTGTTCGGTACTTTTTATATTTTGGAAATAACTAACCTCGTTTGTGAAACATTGGGTTTGTTTGGGTAAAGGAACACGTTCTATCATCCAGGTTTCCCCTTCCCTTTTCTCTATATTGTATCTATTACCATCTGAGATGGCTGGATTTTACAGCAGATTTCTTAGGACACCAGAACTGTTCTGTGAGCCCACCTGCCTTTTGTTGTCCTGTGCCCTTATGATGTCATTACAGTCACCAGGTTTCAAGATGCTGCACGTATATAGGACCAAACTGGGCAGGCTGGGGCTCAGCCTCTCCAGAGGGCTTCACCACAAGCCCGTGATGGCCGTGAGGCGGGAGGATGTGAATGCCTGGGAGAGGAGGGCACCTCTGGCGCCCCGGCACATCAAAGGGATCACCAACCTGGGTTACAAGGTCTTAATACAGCCTTCCAATCGGCGGGCCATTCACGACAAGGTAAATATTTCCAAATTCTTAAGTATGTGGGAATAAAATGACCCTGCAAATGAAAATTAAAGAGCATCTGGGTAAAAAGAAAATGTTTGCTAATGTCACTGAAACACCACATGGCAATATTCCTTTACTTTGGTTATAATGAGATTGCTAAATTAGAATCCTTGAGTCCAGAATTCAACCAGTAAGTATTATTTTTATTCCATTCCATGTTTTCTCTAGCTGGGGGATAGAGGGATTGCTTTTAATTTAAATTTTTTTGAGCTCTTTCTTGTTTAAATAATTTTTTGTTGAATTTATTGGTGCGACATTGATTAATAAAATTATATAGCTTTCACATGTACAGTTCTATAATACATCATCTGTATACTGTATTGTGTTTTCACCACCCAAAGTCAAGTCTCCTTCCATCACCATTTATCCCCCCATACCCTCTGTTTCTGTGTCTATGAGTTTTTTATGTTTTAATCCCTTCACCTTTTTTACCCAGCCCTCCACCCTCTCCCCTTTAACAGCTGTTAATCTCTTCTCCGTATCTATGAGTCTGTTTCTATTTTATTTGTTAGTTTATTTTGTTCATTAGATGCCATATATAAATAAAAGCATGTAGTATTGCCTTTCTCTGATTGGCTTATTCACCTAGCATAATACTTTCCAGGTCTATCCGTGTTGTTGCAAAAAGTAAGATTTCCTTCTTCCTTATGGTCTAGTAGTCCATTGTGTAAATATGCCATAGCTTTTTTATCCACTCATCTACAGATGGGCACATGGACTGCTTCCAAATCTTGGCTATTGTAAATAACCTGCAACAAACATAGCCATGCATATATTGTTTAAATTAGTGCTTCAGTTTTCTTTGGATATATTACCAGAAGTGGAATCATTGGGTCATAAAGCAGTTTCTTTTTTAATTTTTTGAGGAACCTTCATATTGTTTTCCATAGTGGCTGCACCAATCTACATTCCCACCAATAGTGCTGAAGGGTTCCCTTTTCTCCACATCCTTGCCAACACTTATTTTTTGTTGATTTATTTATTTTTAATAGTTTATTTTTATTGTATTTTTCCATGACCATTTATCCCCCTTATACTTGCTCCACCTCTACCCACACCCCTCCCCTGACTTGTTGATTTGTGGATGATAATCATTCTGAGAGGTGTAAGTTGATATCTCATTGTGGTTTTAATTTGCATTTCTCCGATCATTAGTGACATTGAGCATCTTTTCATGTGTCTATTGGCCATCTGTAGATCCTCTCTGGAGAAGTGTCTATTCAAGTCCTTTTCCCACTTTTAAATTAAATTCTTTGTTTTCTCAATGTTGACTTGTATAAATTCTTTATATGTTTTGGAAATTAACTCCTTATCAGATGTATTATTGGTAAGTATGTTCTCCCATTGAGTGGGTTGTCTTTTCATTTTGTTGATGGATTCCTTTGCTGTGCAAAACTTCTTAGTTTGATGCAATCCCATTTATTTTTTATGTGTTTCCCTTGCCTGAGAAGACATATCAGAAAAAATATTGCTATGAGAAATGTCTGACATTTTACTGCCTATGTTTTTTTCCAGGATATTTGTGGTTTTGAGTTACATTTAAGTTTTTAATCCATTTCAAGTTTATTTTTGTGTGTGGTGAAAGAAGGTGGTTTAATTTCATTCTTTTGCATGTTATTGGTCCAATTTTCTTTTTTATAAAATGATTTTATTTATTTATTTTTAGAGAGGGTAAGGGAGGGAGAAAGAGAGGGAAACATCAATGTGTGGTTACCTCTTGAGTACCCTCTACTGAGGACCTGGCCCACAACCCAGGCATGTGCCCTGACTGGGAATTGAACTGGTGACCCTTTGGTTCACAGGCTGGCACTCAATCCACTGAGCCACACCAGCCAGGGTTATGTCCAATTTTCTAAATGCCATTTATTGAAGAGACTATCTTTAGCTTACTGTGTGTTCTTGCCTCATTTCTTGAATGTTAATTGGCCATAAATGCATAGGTTATTTCTGGGCTCTCTATTCTGTTCTATTGATCTGTATGTCTGAGTTTATGCCAGTAGCATGGTGTTTTGATTACTGTGTCTTTGTAGTATAGTCTGGTATCAGGTAGTGTGATTCCTTCAACTTTGTTCTTTTTTTCTCAAGATGGCTATAGCTCTTCTGGGTCTTTTGTGGTTCCATATACATTTTTGGGACATTTGTTCTAGTTCTGTGAAATATGCCCATTGGTGTCTTGATAAGAATTGTGTTGAACTGTAAATTGCTTTGGGTACTATGGACATTTTAATAATGTTAATTCTTCCATTCCATGAACATCAGTATATGCTTCCACTTATTTATATCTTCCTCAGTTTCTTTCTTCAGTGTTTTATAATTTTTTGGGTACAGGTCTTTTCCATTTTTGGTTGGATTTATTTCAATATTGAGGGATTGTTTTTAGAAGGAGGTAATGTCTTTCAGTCATTCTCTCCTTTCCTTCATGGTGGGTCCTCATTATGGGAGTGGGGGACAAGGCCAATAAGACACTACTGTGTTTTGTCTCATAAAACATCCCTCCAGGATGTGCTTCATTAAGTGGAGTTTGTTCATGGTAGTTTGCCCTGCCATCCATGGTGGGATGCCCTTTACATTTATCATTCCCTTTATTCTTCACAATAATCTTATAGGTTTGACTCTTATTTTTAATTTAAAGGTATACATATACTTTTTTCCTGGACCATTTGAAAATATGTGGTAGATATCATAGCATTTTACTACAAAATGCTCAGTATGCATTTCATTATCATTTTTCTGAATAGCCATCATATAATTTTCTCACCTAAGAAATTATTTCATGATATCATCTCACATAGTCCACTTCACATTCCCCATTTGTCCCAAATGGCTTTTATGGTATTTTATTTTAACTGAGGTTTAATTAAGCTTTCTTTAATTTACCTTTATGTCTTTTTAGTTCTTTTAATCAAAAACAGGACCCTCCCCTTTTGATTTTTGTTTGTTTCAATGGTATTAACTCTTTGGGAACATTGCAGGCCAAGTGACTTGTAGGATGTTCCACTTCTGGGTGTAACTAGTCTGTTTTTTTACCTTGTGATAATTCAGGTTGTATACTTGTGACATAAATATTTCATAAGTGACATACATTCTTTGCATCGTATCACATCAAAGACACAAAAAACCAGGTACCACATGGTGAGGAATGCATGATCACTTGGCTGAGGTGATTACTATCAGGTCTCTCCCTTGCAAAAATACCTTTCTTTCTTTGTATTTACTGAGTCATCTGTGGGATGCTGTGTTGAGATTGTGAATTTCCTGTTTCTCAACAACCTTTCAACTAATGATGTTAGCATTTATTGATCATTTTTATCAGAATTAATTTTCCATGGAGGCTAGCAATATGATAATTTTGCTTATCTTTTTAAAAAATTTTATTGTAGTTTTTCATTACCATTTATCTCTCTAGCCCCTCTTCCACCTCCACTCATCCCTTATCCCCCACAATCACCACACCGTTGTCCATGTCCATGAGTTCTTTCTCTTTTCTTTCTTTTTTTCCCCTTGATCCCTCCATACCAACCTCCTTCCCCCACAACCCTGCCCCAGCTCTCAGCTCTATGCTCTATTAGTCTGTTTCTATCTTGCTTGTTAGTTCTTTTTTGTGCATTAAATTTCACATATGAGTGAAATCATATCATAATTGTCTTTGGCTTATTTTACTAAGCATAATGTTTTCCAGGTATGTCTATACTGTTGCAAAGGGTAATATTTTCTCCTCCTCCTCCTCCTTCTTCCTTCTTCCTTCTTTTTTAGGCCAATATCTCTGCTGAACATAGATGCTAAAACCCTCAACAAAATATTAGCAAATCTGATTCAGCAGTACATTAAAAAGACCATACACCATGATCAAATGGGATTTATTCTGGAGATGCAAAGTTGGTACAATATTTGCAAATCAATAAATGTGATACATTAAATAATCAAAATGAAAGATAAAAATTACATGATAATACCAATAGATGCAGAAAAAGCATTTGATAAAATCCAGCACTCATTTATGTTAAAAACCCTCAGCAAAGTGGGAATCAAGGGATCATACCTCAACATAATAAAGGCCACATATGAAAAATCTATAGCCAACATCTCACTCAATGGGCAAACACTATAAGTGTTTTCCTTAAGATCAGGAGCAAGGCAGTGATGTCTGCTTTCACTTCTCTTATTCAATGTAGCACTGGAAGTGTTAGCCACACTGATCAGACAAGAAGAAGAAATAAAAGGCATTGAAAATGGAAAGGAGGAAGTGAAGCTGTCATTATTATCAGATGACATGATATTGGACATGGAAAACCCTAAGATTCCACCAATAAGCTACTAGATTTAATGAATACATTTGGAGAAGTAGCAAGATACAAAATTAACATCAAGAAATTGGTGGAACTTTTATAAACCAATAATGAACTCTCAGAAAGAGAAACTAAGAAACAATCCCATTTACCATTTCAACAACAACAAAAAATAAGGTACTTAGGAATAAACTTAACTAAGTAGGTAAGAGAACTGTACTTGGCAAACTGTAGGGCATTGAAGAAACAAACAGAGAAATACAAACAAATGGATGCATGTAACTGAATTCATGGTTGGAAAAATTAACATCATTAAAAATGTCCATACTACCCAAAACAATCTATAGGTTCAATTCAATTTCTATTAAAATACCAGTGGCATATTGCACAGATCTAGAACAAATATTGTAAAAATTTATATGGAACCAAAAAGACCCTGGATAGCCTCAGCAATATGGAGAAAGAAGAATATAGTAGGAGGGATCACAATACTGAATATCTAACTATTATACACAAAGCCATTGTAAACAAAACATCCTGGTACTTGCATTAAGAGCAGTCATATCAATCAATGGAACAGAACAAATGCTCAGAAATCAGCTCATACCTATATGGTGAATTAATATTTGACAAAGGAAACAAGAGCATACAATGAAGTAAAATCAGTCCCTTCAATAAATGATGTTAGGAAAATGAGACAAGTGCGTGTGAAAAATAAAACTTGACCACTTGTTAAAAAAAAAAACAACACTTGGCTATTATTTACAACAGCCAAGATCTGGAAACAGCCCAAGTTCCCATCAGTAGATGAAAGGATTAAGATGTGGCACATTTACACAATGAAATAGTACATGACTGTAGAAAGAAGGAACTTTTACTCTTTGGGACAACATGGATGGACCTGGAGATTGTTATGTTAAGTGAAATAAGCCAGTCATAGAAAGACAAATACCATACGATCTCACTTTTATGTGGAATCTAATGAACAAAATAAACTGATGAGCAAACAGGTAGGCCCTGAGTTATGGGTACATTAAAAACACTGACAGATCTTAGAGGGGAGGGTGGTGAAGGGACTGGAAGAGATTAGCCAAAGAACTTACATGCATAGCCTATGGAGAGAAAACAATATGGTAAATGCTGGGGTTGGCATGGTGGGTGTGGAGACTGGGAGAAAAGGAGAAAATGGCAGACATCTGTAACAGTGTCGACAATAAAAATTAAAATAAATAAAGTAAAATGTTTATTTCACAACCATATTTAAATCATATGCGTGCTAGTGGTTATGATCAAACTACTAACTTCTTAAATAGGAGTGTGTGCTGAATTTCCTAAGTTTTTTGCTATGAAAGTCAAACATATTAGATTGATATGTAGCCAGTAAATAAAAATATGTGTAATTATTCTATTATTTGTACTTAATCATAAAGATTTTATTCCTTAAAATACTTGTGGCTTTAATTGCTGTACATTTTACTTATTAAAGAAAATATGAATACAACAAACCAAGGAATAACTTTTAACCAAAATTACATTCCCAGGAATATGTCAAGGCTGGTGGCATCCTTCAGGAGGATATTTCTGAAGCTTGTCTAATTTTGGGAGTTAAAAGACCCGCAGAGGATAAATTAATGTCCAAGAAGACTTATGCATTCTTCTCCCACACAATAAAAGCTCAGGAGGCCAATATGGGCTTATTGGATGAGATTCTAAGACAGGTGATTGATGACTAACACTTATTTTTTTACTTTTCATTATTGAGTAGAGTTTTAGTTTTCTTTCAGCATCTGGGAAAGGTGTCATGTTATTCACAACAGGAAAAGTAACCGTGAGTTAGTTCTTGAATAGCTCTGCTGCTCTTGAGGCTCTTCTGCTGCACAAGTTTGGAGTTTGTTATGAGAAATCAAACATTTTATTTTTTATTGTAAAATGGAAAGAATAATAGAAGTGTTCCCCTAAATGATCCATTATTTATGAGGCCAATTGGTTAGATATTAACAAGGAGAATTTTTGAGCTGAAAAGAACCTCAGGGATCATATAGTCCACCACCCTAATTTTTCAGATGGAGCCCAGAGAAGTTGTCTGAGGAAGCACAGCTCTGCAGTGCCAGAACTGGAATGGAAACCATTCTTACTTTTATTAACATCATAAGGGAAAAAAAGAACTTCTTGAAATATGAATATTATTGAAAAAACTATTGGCTATTTAAAATATAGAGTTTTCATCCAACCAATATTTACTGAGTGCCTACAATGTGTCCAACACTGTTCCTTGCAATGACAATAAAGTAACCCTGTCTTTGGGAGCTTATACACTTATGGAGTGAGGCAGATGATAAATAAATGACACTTCATATGTTACTTGGTGATATGTGTAATTGAGACAGACAGGATACAGAGGGAGAAAAAGAGTGCTGGGCACTGGGAGAGGTGGCAATGCCAGTTAAATAGGATAATCCAGGAGAGTCTTATTGTGAAGTTCGCACTGAGCAAACATTTGAAGGAGATGAATGATTAAGTCTTATCCATCTGTGAAGTCTCGCAAGCAGAGAGAATTGGTAGTGGAAAAGCCTGAGGGTCTTTCTGAATGGAAGGTGAGAGTAAAGCTTGTTCTAACATGCTTATTCTGCCTGTTCTGTGGAAGTGTGAGGTGGGAGGAGAAAAACAAAGCTGATGAGAAGATTGTAAATCTAGACCAGTCTAGATGCTAGGCTACAAATGATGGTGGCTTGCATGAGGGTGGTGGAGTTTGTGATGCACGGGCAAATCTTGGACGTATTTTAGAGATCTTACTTGGCAAGATTCCCTGATGAAATGAATGTGGAATATGAGAGCGAGAGAGCGAGCACAGATAACAGATGTCTTTGAGATTTTGGTCTGAGCAACTTTAAAGAGTTGCCATAGATTTAAGATTATGCTACCGTGCAAGGGGCAGCCTTGGATGGAGGATTGAGAGTTGAGTTTAGGGACTGTCACGTTTGATTTGTTTATGAGACATTTAAGCATAGGTGCTGTGTGGGTTGTTGGATATGAGTTCGTAGCTCAGGAGGGAAGCTCCTTCTGATACATATATTGTGGTTATCAGAGACTAGCAAGGATGTCCAATTAGTGGCCTGGGATCAAATGCAGTCCAGGATGGCTATGAATGCAGCCCAATACAAAATTGTAAATTTACTTAAAACCTTTTGTTTCTCATCAGTTTTCATTAGTGTTTGCGTATTTAACATATGGCCTAAGACAGCTCTTTTTCCAGCGTGTCCCAGAGATGCCAAAAGATTGGACACCCCTGGACTACATGGTATCTAAAGCCTTGAGAGAGGATGTGAGTAGGGAGTGAGTATAGAGAAGTTCAAGGTCTAAGTCCTGGGGTAAGGATTTTACGACATTAGAAACTAGACTAGAATCTGAAAAGAGGCAGAGAACAGCAGGATTCACAAACAGTAAACACAATGCAAGTATTTTATAAGATATATAAAACACATTTTTAGTCATTTTAAATACGTTAAATTTGGGCTGTAGTTAATTTGCATTGTTTCTTAAGAACAAAGTCAAAAAGTAATTAATGGAAGTGATATTATAAGAAGAATCTTTCACCTTAAGGAGATAAACTCCTTTAAAAGCACTTTAGAAACCTTTTTTGTTATATAAATTTCCATCCATTACAAGAAAATTAATAAAAACAGACCCAGCAGGGCTTCTTTTTCTGGCAGCAGTTTGTAACCAATTACTTGGAGTTGGATGAATATTAAACATTCTTAAATTCATGAACATGATTAAATCATATAATCTTTGAGGAAATACAATGACTGTTTCTAACATTCCATAACTATAATGTGTCGGTAGGTCTTAACCATGAATTCATAAGACATTTTTAAGAGAGGGAAGATTGCCAAGGAACTAGGAAGACTGTGATTTTAGTGCAGATGAGGAAGTAAAAAGCAGGCAGGCTGTACTGCTTTTTAAATGAAGCTAATTGTGGAGGGATGGAGAGAGAAAAAGGAGAGGAGAAAGAGAGGAAGAGAGACTAAGATAGAGAGAGACAGAAAGAGGGAGGCAGGAAGAGAGAGAATGAGAGATTTGTGTGTAAGGACTTGGGAGGGAGTGGTGCTATTTTTTTTAAGGTAGAAGAAACCTGGGTGATTTCTTCTTAGCCATTCACTGAGCCATTCACTTAGAATGGCTGAGGGGAAGGAGCAGTGCAGAGAGGGTGATGCAGGAAAGAGAAAAAGCTTAAGAGTGGTCTTGGAGGACATAGAAAAGAGCTGGCCTCTCTTTAGCTCACAGGGCATAGTCTCAGAAGAAACTTGTCTTCCTTGAGACTAGAAGGAAGGTTGTGAGGATAAACAAGGCTGTAGATATATTTGTAGGTGGTACTGGGCTAAAATTTAAAGGAAATGATGCCATTATTTGACTGAGTACCACCAATGGACATTTAGCACACTGGTAGAACCATTCTTTCATCTCTAATCACAACCGTATCATTGACTTGTGACCTGCCTTTTCTAAATGTTTCAGTATGTACCTGATGGTAACTTATGTTGGCAAGTCAAGATATATTTTATAAAAGGAAAAGAAGTGTGAAATGTTGACCTGCTCATATATGTGCTTTACTCGTTGAAATTAAGATTGATGCGACTGAAAATTTTTTTACTTTTTTGTCAGGAAATCAGGCTTATTGATTATGAGAAAATGGTGGATCATAGAGGAATTCGGGTTGTGGCATTTGGACAATGGGCTGGTGTGGCAGGTAGGTGTGCTGGGGATTTTATGTAACCCACTTTGAAATCTGCCTGTGGAGTGACTGTGTTTTTTCTCTTTTCTGTGGCAAGGGGATGGGAGTGTTCACTTCCCATCAATAAAAATAAACATGCAGGTGTGACTAAGGGTGATGAATATCTGAGGCTAGAATAAGAGGGTAAATCATTAAAATATATTTATTGCAAAAATT
>PVKM010030540.1:0-17224 GCA_004027735.1 Carollia perspicillata
TATCACCTGTGTGAGCCTCTCTGGAATAAAATTCCAAAAGTGAGATGAGCAGAGCCCTTATGGCACTAATTGCCACACCCTGGGGAAGGCAGCTGCAATGTTCTTGGTGCCAAGGAAGATGTGGGGAATAAATATGTTGGATTTTGGCATGCAATTTTTTATAGCCGATTGCTAGCCTTCACTTATTTTAATCCATAAAGCATAAAAGTTGGAGTTTTCTGCCTCAGAGGAGTGCATGGCTAATTCTCTTTCAATTATTAGACTTCAACAAAACCACTGTAGTACCACATGTGACCTGAGGTTGTTGGGGCATTTGATTATTTGGCTGAGTACATCACAGGAAAATCATTAGTTACAGGACTTTGTTTAGATGTTGTTACACTGTGTGGTTTTGTTAATTGATGGGTATGGACATATGCCTACAGTTTATGGGTTTAAGCTTTTCCTCCATGTGTTCATAGGCTTGTGGTAATAGGTGGGAACCAGGGAAACCAAATATCTGCTTGTCTTTCTGACAACTCTTCCTCTTCTTTAAAATAATGCCACCCACATTTCTTCTTCTCATTCCTAGAAATCTGTTCTTTTTCCAATTTCTCCTTAATCTAAAGCAACCTGTGGCAAAAAGGCCTCAGATATCCTGCCAGCAGCCAAAACTGAGCAACTGTCAGCCAAAAACTGGGAGGAAAAGAACAGAACTTCAAATGAGAAAGCAGTTGTCTGGAGCCACTGGGAATCCACTGGCACGGAACCAGATCGACTAAAATCCACAGGTCTGTTTCCTGCATAAACAGGTGAAGACAGGGCTGGGAGAGGTGGGAAAACAGTTCTTCAGCCACACTTCATAATGTATGCTTCCCAAGGTGCCCTCCTGCATCTGTTCTGCATTTTGGCAGGAAGGCATGCCAGACACTGACACTCTGCAGTACAACAGGCAGTTTATAGAAGGAAAAAACAGCGAAATCCTGATCCTTTCCTTCTTCAACATCGATGGCGTAGAACTCTTTCAAATTGTTTTACTTCATTTGATTTTCAGATGGTTTTAATAATAGAAAAAAAGTAAATTATTACTATTCACCTTCTATTGGGTAGAAATTTTCAACTTAAAAAATGCAAACTTCAAAGATAAAATTCTATTTAACTGTAAGTCTGTAGATTTACACAGGCCCTGTTATCTGTTGCCTTTTCGGAAAGTGTTGTAACTTGATGGGAAAATGCTTTCCACTTTCATTTATTTCAGTCAGTGTGTGGGGAGGAACAGAGAGGCAGAGACAGGTACGATATCCTGGGTTAGAGTTGTGGGGATGGATATACGAAGTAAGCACCACGTGGTCTGCACTCCATAAGGCTGTAGAGTTTTATAGAGTTGAATTGGGAGTTCCCAGCAAAGTCACAACATGGAAAATCACCACCAAAGAAGACATTATACTAATGTAGCTGAAAAGTTATAAAAATCATGAACTAAGGCATTAACAGTCAGACAGAGCGGGGGTGGGGGGAGGAGCACAATTCAATATTTTGTTCCCTATTTACCATTGTATAAACAAGATACTTAAACGCATTTATTGTAGGAAAAGTAAATAATAGACAGCTAACATTTCTACATCTCCACTTTTCACTATTCAGTGTGTGGTGTATCTGTGGATGTCTATTTTAGAGTCTTTGTCTGAATTAGATATATATGAGCAGAAATTGACATGAGTTAGAATTAGGTATGCAGATTAAGTTAGAGAGAATTAGCAAAGACAATTTGTTATTATGTGAACCTGAGTTTTTGAACACATAGATAAAGCAATAGGATTTTCAAGAAGTATTTTATCCTTAGTATTATAGGACCATTGTATGTATAATTCTTCTATAGAGAAATAATAACAGTAACATTAATATCAATATGATCTATACATTTTAAATATGTACTACATACCAGATGCTTTGTTAAACCCTTTCCTACATTGTTCCATTTAATCCTCACATTTAACCCCATGATGTAGATGCTGTTTCTTTCCCTGTATAGATGAGATGAAAAATCTTTGGCATGAAATAATTTGCATAAGGATACATGGCTAGCAAGTGGCAATTCTCTGTTGCTATGTGGTTAATATTACTTGGGTGTAAATTCTAAACTGCTATGCTCTGTGCCCTAGAATCAATACCATTTATACTCTTTTATTTTCTCTTGTTTTCTTTCTTATCTTTGATTATTACTGAGTAATTTCTCCCTAGCTACAATGTAATTTCAACAATCATATTCTGTATTTGTTCTTGCATACTTCCACCGTGCCTGAGAATAGGTATTTTGAGGGATTGATCTACGACTGGCAAAGCTTGAAGGTGGTGGGTGTGATCCCCACAGAGAACATAAGAATTTCAACCTTGACATTTTACCTACTAAATAAATGTTATCATTAGTTAGCATTTTATTCCTATCACTATATACCACATACTACAATAAAGATCAAAATTTTCTGGCAAATCACTCAATAGAAATATTAGGAACGTTTATTTCAAGGTATGAAAGCCAAAGAGTTTTGAGAAGGGATTGCTCTCACTGATCACATTCTGTAGAGGACCTGCTGCGTTTAGTGATGGCCCACGTAACAAAATACATGGACTAAAAGAAAGTGTTGTCTCTATTCTCTGAGTCTGGCACTACCTCACAGGAAAGAGGGCAGTATCCCTTTGGCAAGGTGGGCTGTTACCCAGAACAGAGTCAGTAGATAACCCCCCCAAACTTGTGGAGAGACAGCCAAAGGGATGAGACTACCTGAGATCAAACACCCCATTCTGCTGATAATCACTTTTTTGTCTTACTATCCATGTATCCAATGATCCCCCAAACAAGCATTCTTAAGTATTGATTCATTAGCATCTAATAATTAGGTATATGAGGAAAACAAGTACATTTTCTATATCTCTTAAGAAAATACTTATTTTGGCACAGTCTCACTGTTAGTCTCTCACGCTTGGATGCCGGTTGACATAGGTGGGTCCTTCCCTTTGACTCATTACCCTGAAAATAAAACTGTCATGTCTAAATTCCCCTACAGGTTACTTATGTCGGCACCTTGACTACTCCACCTCTGAAAACACGTCTTGCTGTCCAAGAGCCTGTCACCTCCCACCTTGACGGCAGCTGCTTGACTTGGGAGCATGCTATTTAGTAGTGAGAGGCTGATGAATACTGGAAGGACCGGTGACAAGCTTAAGTGCTGTTTTACACCCCATTTAACCAGGGGAGACACATCTGTTTATTTTCTTTCAGGGGAAGCACAAGGCTTAGTTTCTGTGACAAGGTCATGAGTCCAGCCCTAGGACTCCTCGTGGAGAGATAAGCAAACTTCTCCAGACACTCAATAACAGAATGCCAACTGCGAGTTCTTCAGATAGCAATCCAAGGACACGATTGTGTCTGGCTCAGATGGAACGGGCCCAAACAGAAAACAAGCATGAGCAGTCCTCTTTTGTCTGCGGGCTCACAGTCTGGCTTGCTGTTCTTCCTGAACTTCTCATTTGGCCGACCGCCACGCTCCTACTTCACGAGGAGCAATATTTTTCAAATGCAGAGAGATATACCACTCTAAAGGGAGGAAAATAATACATTTTCTTTCCCCACAATTTATTTAAATGTGTGCTTCTCAAAAGTCATCTTTTTACAGAGTGCATAGAGTTCACTCAGAGCTTAGTTTTCAAATGGACTTTCATGAAGCTTCACAGGAAGGCTCTGAACCTATCAAGACTGTGAAGATAAATGGCCCAGATTTAAACCCGACCGCCACCTCTGTCCAGACAGTCACCACACTTTTCTGTGCCTTGCTTGCTTTCTTCATTTGTAAAGCAGTAAAAATAATGGCACCTGCTTCTCAAGTTCTTGTGACAATTGAATGAGAGAGAGTACGGATGAAGAGCTTAGAACTCTCTGAGAGAGAATTAGCTTATAAATGCTATTTTATTTTTTATTATTATTGATAAAATCACTTCTATTATTTTACTTTTTAAAAGTATTGTGGATAAACACAGTTGCTCAGTCTAAAGAAGATGTTACTACTATGATTTGAAACAAAGAGCTGCTTAGAATACTCAAAAATTGTTCGGGAGAAAATTTTTCAGATCTAATTGTTTCTCTGCCATTACGTTGATCTGACCTGTTTTTTATGTAATGTGAGACTGTGTATTCTGAAATTAGGGAGGGAAGGAAGACCACCTTAACCAATCAAAATACTCTGTAATCTCCTTTTTTATTGATTGATTTTAGAGAGAGAAACAGAGAAAGAGAAGCACCAATTCATTGTTCCACTTATTTATGCACTGATTGGTTGCTTCTTTTATGTGCTGTGACTGAAGATCAAACCCACAACCTGGCATATCAAGACGATGCTCTAACCAACTGAGCTACCCAGCCAGGGTCAGAAATCTTATTGAGAATTCTTTCATTTATTTGCTTATTTCTTTGGGTTATGGAGTTGATGATATGAACTAATACTTGGTCTAAGAGTACCAGTTTAAGCATTACCAAGTACTTAGGATACTAGTAGATGAACTACTAATATATTTTGCTGTTGAAATTTGAAGGAGAAAAAGTAAAGCATGTCCTTTGTGTTCATTTTCAGGGAAGACAGAGGGTGTCCACCAAAAAAGAAGGGGCGTGAAATTGGGAAATTCTCTTGTGAAAGAACATTGTAAAATCCAAAAATTTGCATCGAGGCAAGTTTTCCCTTAGAATACTTAGTAAATGCCTTTTCTAAAACACTGAACAGAGTATGCCATCTTCACAGAGTTAAAGCTGGTTACTGTATCTGAGAGCACTATTTTTATCTTTCTGCTTCACTGCAGGATGAAATGATGCAATAATGCCACACTCAAATGAGAGAATTCTTCAGGGCCCTTTCATCTAAGGATCAGAGGTGCTTCATAAACATTAATTAATTCTCCTAACACCTATGTGAGGAGAAAGTACTATTTTTTGTACTAGTTTGACATGATTTAAAAAAAATATGCCACCAGCACTCAGAAACCAGGCTGTATAACAAGCCCAATCCTTTCGTGTTAAGGAAAAAGTTGCCTTAATTGGTCCAAGTTAAAGAAGGTGAGAAGGGGTACAGAGGTGTTAAATGCATCACGGAAAGGAATAACGGACAGAGTGACAAATCGATGGACTCTGATGAGGGAGCTGAGCCTTCTCAGGGTGCTGTTGGTTAAATGCATCAGCCCAGGGCCAGCGTCACAAGGAAACAAGGTCCTGAATCAGAGAGGCAAGTATGGAGAGCAGAGTTAGAACCCCTCTCGGAGCACACTGTCAAAGAGCTGTCCTGTAGACGCCAACAGTCCCTCTGCTTTGTGAAGCCTGGTTATTGCTGTTGGATATGGCTTAAAAAGTTGTCTCTCTTTTAGTTAGGTTCCTTAGAAAAGTAAAGATGTATATATGTATCCTCTCCTTTTTATCTTTGTTCTCTTTTTTTCCCTTATCAAACTCTACCTTTTGGTCTCTCTGCTGCAGTTAGTCTTATGAACTGGTGAAGGGATTCAGCAAAAGTAAGTAAGTAAGTAAGTAAGTAAATAAATAAATAAGTAAATAAATAAAATTTATTTATTTATAAAATGTATTTATTTATAAAATGTATTTATTCATTTATAAAATTTATTTATTTATAAAATTTATTTATTAAATAAAATTTATTTATTTATTTATCAACAAAAATAACACTGATTAGTTTCCACTAGACTATAGGCTGCATGAAGGCAGAGACAATGTCTGTTTCACATCAAAAGAAAAATACCAACTTCCCAACGTGTTTTTGTGTAATGAATAATTCCACTGACAAATACATGAATAAGAGTAAATACAAAAAAACCTTATTTATTGGTAGATGCTGACCAGTACTCCACTTTTGGAAATTGTTCTCAAAATTGTTAATGTATTTGTAAGACAGTCTCTCTTAAATAGAAAGTTTCATTCTGTAGAAAATATCAATTTATTTCTTCTAAGCTACGGCAGAGGTGGCTAGTGCTTCTACATAAATCGGCATCTCCTAAATGAACAAATAGAAGCATCATGGTTCAAAGTTACTGACAACTTTGCTTGTACCAGTGCCTACATTAGCAACTAGGCACAGGGTGGGAGAGGAGAAGCGCCTCTATTCCAAGAATAAATGAACAAGCCTAGAAGGGAATTAAAGTATATATCATATTTTTACTCAAATTTGAAACAAACAAGAACAAGTCTTAGTTCTACAGTTTTCATTCTTTTTATTTCTTGTTTCCAGTTTAGAGACAGTAAGAATTTAAAAAAAGAAAAAGACTAAAAATAAAGACTGCTAAGTTCCAGCCTGCTCTGTCCATTACAAATTATGTCAAAGTTTTCTCCATGTATTCAATATATTATTTTAATTATTTATTAAAATTCCAACAAAGGAGCTATATTTTAAAGTATTTAAGCAAGAATAAATGTTGTATTAATATATGCAGAAGGCAACATTAGGTGGTGTAGCTATGACTTAAGCAATTTTGTTGGGGGAGGGGCATGTATATATCAAGAAACCTGAAGCAAGGGCTGTCACTCCTTCAGGAAAAGGATATTAATCTCTAGAGACTACTAGATATAAAAAGAATTTCTCTACAGATACCCCTACTCCTGATTATTGTAAAGTGTTTGTCATTAAATAATACAAAGGAAAAATCTAGGTAAATACACTCTAGACACTGAATAGGACATTGATTAGATCATTTCTCAATCTTTTTTAATTAAAATAACGTAGAAATTTCAGTTATGATTAATTTTCTGGACCCTAGCAATGGTTGGGAGATCCAGGGATATGTCTACCCATTACAGATGTCAGAATCAAGAAGAATAAGAATTTATCTTCTGGAAAATTAAAAAGTGAAGCTATATAAACCATGAATAAAAATATTTGTGTCCTTTTGGTCCATCATTAGGATATGACATTCTATCCTGGAGAAAAGGCAGCCATTACTTTGTTTATTTATATTTCCCCCCAGGGAAAATATGTCAGCCATACTGTAGGGTCATTCATGTATGACCAGCTTATGTCATTTTGTATCTGTTGCTAACTGGAAGTAAATGCAATAGGACTCAACCTGATGGACCAAGGAATTATTAACTTGGAATACATAAAAGCTCAAAATAAGGGAGAGATCATGTGGGCTATTCACATAGATTCTACATCAGGGCCGACCAAGTTGGTTTAGGGCCCAGAGTGTATAATAGATGATCTCATCCCTCTGAGCTGTGGTGTGAGCTTCATTATCTCATATTAGGTTATGTCACATAAACTTGCCCACTGACTTCCTATGCCATGCCATTATGGAAGAGTGTCAGAGGGAATAGGGCTCAAACTCAAATAACTTGGAGACAAATTCCAGCCATCTCATATTGATTTATTTGCCCTTTCTCCTGGCTATCATCTGTGAGCAGGGATAAGGAAATAGTCACCAAGAACACCCAAGCTTTCATCAATAATTGTGTGCAGAGTTGGGACAGGGCAAGGGAGTGTATACCACCAGTTGAAACCACGTGTTTAGTTGAGGAAAGAACATTTTCCACATCATTCTTAACGAACTCACCATGGGATGTGTATTACACCAATCTCTGACTTGTTACAAACCAGTTGAAAACCAATTGAAACACTGTACTTTACAGATGCTTTTGAACCAATGGAGGGCAATAACCAAATGCTACCACACAGATCTAGCCACATCCTTGCCAGGTCAGTTTCCTGACTCATCCTTGTTCTGCTTTCACCCTAGTCCCCAGCACATTTGCTCAACCTCCTACATTCTCCAGGTTTCTCCACTTCTGAGTTTCACTACACTGAGAAAGTTCTCTCCTCTCTCGTCCATGTCTTGTTTCCTTACGCCCAAATCACCGGGCCTGGTGTTGACTCTTTCCACTAGCATAAAGGAAAATCTCACCTAACAATCCTCTGACAGTATGTTACCTAGAACCAAGTTGTTCAATTTTAAAGCAAATCTTATGTGATATAGTTCAGCCAGTCTACACTGTACTGAATCGATAAATTTGTTTTTCATGCCTTTTATTTCCATCCTGATGTGAAATAGTGCATTGCTCTCTCTAGTCATATGTAGTACTCTGTCCAACAACATCACAAGGTAACACCTACTCATTTACAGGCAGAGGGCAGTCTGAAGACACAATGGTTCACATTCTAAAAAAAATTCCTGAGGCATACTTATACTAAAAGGTATACTTAAATAGTTCACTTAACATTTTTTTCTGAAGTGAAAGTGGGGTATTACAGCTTTATAACATGCTTTACATTTGAGCACTGAAAAGTTTATAATACAAAAAAAAAGAAGGAAGGAAAGAAGGAAGGAAAGAAGGAAGGAAGGAAGGAAGGAAGGAAGGAAGGAAGGAAGGAAGGAAGGAAAGAAAGAAAGAAAGAAAGAAAGAAAGAAAGAAAGAAAGAAAGAAAGAAAGAAAGAAAGAAAGAAAGAAAGAAAGAAAGAAAGAAAAGTTCATGATACACATTTCCAAAAATTCAGGGTGTGGCAGAGCCAAATGTAAATTTCAACCTCAGGGCATTTTTTTTTTTTACCTTTTAAAATTCAGTAGCTAAATTCTACTATTTGTTGAGTTCTAACTATAGGCCAGACATTATGCTAAGTGCTTTCTTTAGATGTTTAATCATCACAATTTCACCGTAAATGATACATAATTATGTCACATATGTAAATTATATAGAATAAATCTAGAACAGCTTAGTGTCTCCAAAAATACTGGAAATATGTTATGAAGTCAGATTTGGAATCAAATGCCTTTGACAGAAAGTCTACGTCTTTTACAAATACATGAATGGCCACCACATTAATTTTCCAGATGAAATGTTGAGTCCTTCATTCCAGTTATTAAATAGAAAATAAATAATTTATTTAATTTTGTTTACAATTTTAATTTGCTTTTAAATAATTGGAAAGAATTTTTGTTTTTATAATATTTTACCTTCCCATTTAAAATATATTTATCTATTGATTCAATTATTTTTTACCTTTAAGAATACTCAAAGTTGACTTTTTAAGTTTATTGAGCTTTATTTCATGGCCTATAATGTAGTTTCCCTTAATGTATGTCATGTCAAAACCTCAAAAGAACTTGTATTCTAAGTTGATTTGGTGAGATGGTCTACAAACGCCAACTTGATACTACAAGTTACTGTTTTTTCTATATCCTTGTTGATTCTCTTTATTTTACAAAAATTTTATTGAATGTATTGGAGCAACATGGGTTAGTAAAATTATACAGCCATGGCATCCTGAGGCTCTGGGTCTCCTCGAAACCTTCTATTTTAGGGGGCTGTCTGTGGCATGGCTCTTGTAGAGGAATGGGGCCCGATTTCACTGACGACAGCTGGAAGCAGAAGTCCAGGCTCCCTCCTCAGTCTCTGATGATTCATTGATCATTTGATTCTGGTCAGGATCCTTTTTTAATTCTTTAATTCCCAACTGGCACAACTGTTGCTGTGTACAGTTGCTTACCAAATAGTCAAGTCATGACTAATATTCACCTACTGTGGTTTTACTGAGGTGACAGAATATTGTATTTTAACCACACTTTTATTTTCTGTGGCAGTCTAAATCAATGTTATGCAAAAAAATGGTACCTCCTATATGCATTATCATCAAGCTCTTTCCATCCCTGTATTTCATTTAACACTCTACTTATGGGACTGCATGTTTCCTGGGATGACACATTTTATCTTCCTTTCCCACACTGCTACCTGTGCTGGTTTTCAAGGAGTCATGTTTTCTGGATAGAGAGTAAAAGGGGACCGCAAGGGGAGAGTAGCACAATGTGCATTCAGAAAAGCAATTGCCAGAGATAACACCTGCCAATTTTTCTGTCTGGCACAAATTTTGCCTTTATTTACTGGGGACAGCATGTTTGTGAGATATGAATTTCTCCATATTCTCCACATTGTTTTACTGGTGGACATAGACACTTTACTTCACAAACATATCATAGGTAGCTACTATTATTCTTAATCTGGTTTTCTAATCCTTCCTCACCAATTTTGGCAGGAAGTTGTCTGCCAATATGTGTTTTATATAAATAACATGTGCTATATATGTTCAGTTTGCTCCTTCAGAAGTGTCACTGGGAAATGATACGCAAGGTCATTCATTTGTTCATTCTACACACACATACTGTGTACCTGTTAATTAGGTACTGAGGATAGAGTGGTGAGCAAAACAGAACATTCTCTAACCTTGTGGCACTTACAGGATACGGAGATACATTTATATCCATATATAAATGCATATATGTCCATATATATATATACTATATATATATCCATATATATCCATATCCATGGATATATCCATCCATATATACGGATAATTATATCCATATATATAAATGTATATATATCCATATATATATAACACTATATATATAGTGTTATTTCAGGCAGTAAAAATTGCCATGAAGAAAAATAAAGCAAGAAAAGCAGATGGAAAAAAATAGAGAAACTTCAAATAAGATCTTACTGAGACCTGGGAAAGCAATAGTTAAACAAAGACCTGAGTGACATGAAATATGGCAAAAATGGAGAGAGGAGAGAGAGAAGTGAAGGCCCAGAGTTAGAAATATGCTTGTTCTAGGAACGGTAAGAAAACTGTCGCTGAAAAAGAATGAAATAAAGGGAAAGTCACAGGAAACACTAGCCACGAGCCAAGCCATTGTGGCTGCAGGAGGATTCTGTATTTCGTTCGATGTGGTGAGAGACCCCTGGAGGTTATTGACAGGGAAAGAAGAGCACGACGACTGAAGCTGCGGAACAAAACAAAACACAACAAAACCCTGTGAGAGAGGAGACTGATTACAACCAAGGAGGCCAAATACTAGCTTATTTTGAATTCCATGAAAACTGTTGATATTTTAAACTGACACAGTAGAAGTAAAGATAAATAGATGCGGGCAGAGTTAACATAAATCTTCGAGATGTAGCTGAAAGTATTTGTTGATATTTAAAAGTGTCCTTCACCAGAAAGAGGAGTGGAGGCTATCCTTAAGATTTTTGGCCGGCAAGCTCAAGAAAAATTAAACCTAAAAATGTTTAAATCAGTAAGTTGTGGCATCCTGAAGGGCCACTGGGAAAAACCAGTAAATAACCTTCCCTAACAGTAACAACAAGGGAAAAAAATAATCCAGCCTTGCTATGTAATAACCATCAATCTCCAATTTGCAAGGATATTAAACTATATTGAGTCTCACCAATTGTGATAAATGTTAGATATGTTACATTGTGCAAAATATGTTGCATAGATGTAATATAATCTAGTTAAAATCATTTTTAAGTAAAATTGACATATTACTTGTTTTTATATTTTTTTCAATGAAATGATATGCATAGAAAGCAGAACAGTTTGTATTTGGTGATCTGTCAGGATGGTATTTCTCTTCAAAAAGCCATCTCCAATATCTGAAAAAAGGACAGTATATTTACATGTGTATATGTACACATATAAATACATATATACATGTGTTTATATATGTATATATTTATGTGTGTGCCACTATGTATATATACATATACATACATATATGCATATTTATTTTTATATATGCCACTATGTGCATGCGTATAGTGGCACACATATATAAATACTGGAGCACCTGTAGCTTATGTTATGTAGACTAACATGCTGTGCCAAGAAAGCTATGGTTATAAGTGTGAAAATATTGTGTGGGTCATTTAACCTCCTTATGGACCTAAACTCTATATTCTACAGACCTCATAAATACCAGCCGTCTCAAAACTTGTCATACCTAAAAATTAGTCCACAATGGGCAGGACTACTCCATGAAACTCCTAAAAAGGGATTCCTTGGATTTTATTGATAGTCAAATTAATCACAGCATTTTAGAAATCAAGGACTTTTAATGGCAAAATTAAGAAATGTTATTTGTTCATCTCGGAACCCACCTTGTATTTTTCATACATTCTTTTAAATAGGTAACGTATGATTTGTTCTCATTAATTAGCTTACAGAACAATGTGAGCTTCTCAGATTATGTCCTGTAAGTGCAAACATTCGTTATTTATACTTTTTACAACTGAACAGAATTTGAGTTTTCCGATATATGAAAAAAATTCCCAATTAAGACACTAAGTTCATTCAAATATTTGATAGATATACCATGATAAAATGATTTTTTAAAAAAGCCTGGCTGGTGTAGCTCAGTGGATGAGCACGGACGGGCCTGCGAACCAAAGGATCGTGATTCGATTCCCAGTCAGGGCACATGCCTGGGTTGCAGGCCAGTTCCCAGCAGGGTATGCACAAGAGGCAACCATACATCGATATTTCTCTTTTTCTCTCCTTCCCTTCCCCTCTAAAGATAAATAAATAAGATCTTTAAAAAAATAAAATAAAATACATTTTAAAAATGATTTTAAAAAAGATAGATATTTTTATGTAATGGTTGAACTGAAAAGAATCTTATCTTAGAATCTAACTGCATTTTCCAGGACACACACTTGAAAAGCACAGTAAGTGTCCAGGTAAATTTTATAACTTTTTTTCTTCCCAGGTGTGCAAACTGAGGTCCTGTGAGATTAATTGGTTTGTCTAAATTTACATAATAATTCAATGATCAAGTAATATTATGTAAAATCCAGGTCTTTTGAGTATAACTCATATGATCTTTTAAATGTATTGCTTCAGATTAATAAATAAACAAGAAATAAATCCCAAGGATTCCTCTCCTACCATCATCTTACATTTTTATCTATTAAAAGAAACACAAAAATATAAGCAAGAATGGGTACAGATACCTGTGGGGAAGGTACCAATTTTAATCAGCTTGGAGACATTTAAATAATCATCTTTCTAAAGGCAAGGGAATAAATTAACAGAACAGTCATTCCCTTTGAAGTTTGTACATCCACGACTGCATTTTCCCCCCATAGTTGCTTCATCTAGTTGACAAGTGCATCTCATTTTGTATTGAGACCTTCTAGAAGAGGCAGTGTCTCTGTAATTTGTTAGTAATTCTTGGGTAACTACAAACTGTGTTTTCCAGGACCTGTTTGATGCACTATAAATGACAAAGAGAATTCAGAGACTTCAATATGACTCCTAAAGGACTTTCATTCTTGTGGGGGTATAAGACATGACAACGAAACAACAGTTAAAGAACAACTAAAAGGAAGTACATGTGAAATGACTAGGTTATAGGGCAGGTATATTTAGTGGTAAAATGTTTCAGAAAATCGGTTGATTCATGAGCACAGATCAGGTTGGATGTGTATTAATGAATGTGAACTCATTTCAGTTACTTTTCTGAAGCAAGCATGGGTAGAATTTGTTCAGATAGAAAGTGAGGGAGCAGTGGTCGATCAGAAGGAGGGACTCGGCCCAAGGAAAACATCAGAATGAATATCACATTCAGGAAGTGAAAAAAAATGGCCTGTTGATTTTATCTAAGAATACATGTTGAAGAGCATAGTGTCTTTTTTGTAAATATGGTCACAAGGAACCAATCTCCATCCAAACTTTTTAAACAAAATGAGGTTTTCTTGAAAGAGAGGTGTATATTCTTACAGAAACCAAGAACAAGTACCCAGACTAATGGATTCTGAACCTGTGACTTTGAAAGCAGACAGAAACTTCATGTGACATCGATGGTGGTCCTAAAGATCATGTTAATGATGTTGGTTATAGAATTGATGGTGAATGTGATGACGATAACAGTAAACATCTATTAAATGTCTTCATTTCTCACCTATTAAGTCATTTACAAGCATTTTATTTAATTAAACTTTTATAACAGCCCTCCAAAATATATTCGTATATTGTTACTTTTGTCATTTTATGTGGAAAAATAAAATTTGGGAAGATTAAAATGTTAAACTCCAGAGTTTGGTTCTTAAATACTGTTCTATTCTTCATTGGCAACAGTTTATCTCAATCAATTGCCTAAATGGAACTGTATTCCTTCATATTCTATTTCAAAACACAATAGAGGAATCTAATGAGTTAGAAGTTAACTGATGGGTTGAGTGACCTGTCGTACATTACCTCACCTGGGATCAGGGCCAAAGCAGCCCTCTGGCTTTGCAGCCTCCCATCCATTCCCTGTGCCACAACCAGTCCCTCCCCACCCCATTTCATCTCCCTTACTTGAAACTTTCCTATTGGGTGTTTCTTTGTTTGCCTTCTGTATTAGAAATGATTCCATTTAGTTGAAGTGTTTAGTCCAGACACTTAATATAATTATTAATATGATTGGATTTAAGTCTATTGTTTTTTTCATTATTTTCTGTTTGTTGCCTTTGTTTTTATTCATTCATTTCCCCTTTCCTGTCTTCTTTCAGATTATTTTAATATATTTTAGGATTCCATTTTAATGCAGCTATTGTCTTTTTAGCTCTGTTTTTATTATTTTTAAGTGGTTGTTGTAAGGATTACTACAATACACATCCTTAACATTTCACAAACTATTTAGAGTTAGTATTTTACCACTTTACTTAAAATGCAGAAAGTTTTGGATTAGTTTAGAAACATATAGCTCCATTTAATGCTCATTTTGCATTGTGTATGCCATATACATCCCATATGTAATATTTCTACATACATCTGAAACAGCACTAGATGATAATTTTTTCTTTAGCTGTTTGTATTTAGTAGAAATCATTTTCCTTCACACTGAGATCTTTTTAAAAATATTTCTTCTGGGTCAGTCTGCTGTCACCAAATTGTCAGTTTCCTTTCACCTGAAAATATTTTCATTTGCTTCAATTCTTTAAGGATATTTTCTCTGGATATAGAATTCATGGGTATGTGTGTGTGTGTGTGTGTGTGTGTGTGTGTGTGTGTGTACATATATATATATATACATATATATATATATATAGTTTCAGACCTCTAAAATTAACATTTTATTTTCTTTCTTCTTGGTCTCTATAGTTTCTGATGAGAAATCCATAGCCATTTTAATTCTCGTTCCTTGTAGATAACATGTCATTTCCTTCTCAGCTAATGTCAAAATTATATGTTTATTATTGATTTGCAACCATTTAATTATGTGTTGTGACTAGGCATGGCTTTATTTTTATTTACCCTGTTTCGATTTCTCTGATCTTTTCTAATCTACCAATTTATGTCTACTACCAAATCTAATAAGTTTTTAGCAATTATTTCTTTAAATACCTTTTACTTGTTTCTGCAACTCCAACTTCAATTGTGTGAGACTTTTTTATATTATATTGTCTCATAGGTTCCTAAGGGCCTTATTCATTTATTCAGCTTTTTTTCACTTATTTTATTCAGAGTTAACATTTTTTAATCTAATTTCAAGGTTACTGACTCCTTTCTCATCTCTGTTATGTTATTGGGACTATCTAGATAGGTTTTAATTTTGCATTTTTTTCTTTTACAAACAGTTTTTAACCTGGGATTTTTCTATGTTTATTTACTAAAAATGTGTTTTTAAATTTCATTTAGTGACTTCCGGCCAAGATGGAGGCATAGGTGGAGGTGCTGTGCCTCCTCTCACAATCAAGATTAAGGACAGAACACAGAAGGTTGAACTGTGAAAGTCTGGCAGCCATTGAAACAGACCGGTGGGAGGGGCGGAGTCTGCAGCGGGCTGAGAGGGAATGAGGCAGGAAAACGCAGTGGCTGCCAGACCCGGGAGCACTGGGGAGCATGGGTGGTGTGCAGCTTGCAGGCCCCAGACACAGGGAGGAGACAAGCAGGGCATGCAGGGCACACAGGGCAGTTGGCTGACTGTGGACACACATTCATGTGCAGATAAACTAGATAAGAGTGGGCAGTGAAATGGACCACACAGCCCAGGGCCCCAGCAACAGGAAATAAAGCCTAAAAATGCCAATTGAAAAGGTGCCAGGAGAGGCTCCCAGCCTCACAGGAGAAGTCACTGGGGAGACCTGCAGGGTCCTGGAGTGTGCATAGGCCCAGTTTGCTTGTGGGAGGCAGCAGAGGGGATGAAAACCTGAGAGACCTCGGAACAGGTGCCATTGTTCCCTCTCTGATCCCGCCCCCATAGACAGCATCACAACCCTGCAACTGGGTTGCCCCACCCTGGTGAACACCCAAGGCTCCGCCTCTCATACGTAACAGGTGCCACCTGACCAAAAATGACTCAAACAGAAGAACAGCTCAGAGCCCCAGAGCCAATACTTTTAAGCAACCAAGAGATAGCCAACGTATCAGATGCACAGTTCAAAGCACTGGTGATCAGGATACTCACAGAATTCGTTGATTTTGGTCACAAATTAGATGAACAAATGAAGGCATTGATAAGTGAAATGAAGGAAAATGCACAGGAAACCAATAGTGATGGGAAGAAAACTGGGACTCAGATAAATGGAGTGGACCAGAAGAAAGAAGGAAACAACCAAACAGAAAAGAATGAAGAAACAAGAATTCAAAAAAATGAGGAGAGGCTTAGGAACCTCCAGGACATCTTTAAACGTTCCAACATCCGAATTATAGGGGTACCAGAAGGGGAAGAGGAAGAACAACAAGTGGAAAATTTATTTGAACAAATAATAAAGGAGAACTTCCCCAACCTGGCAAAGGAAATAGACTTCCAGGCAGTCCCAAAAGCACAGAGAGTCCCAAAAGCTCTGAGCTTCCAGGAAGCCTAGAGAGTCCCAAAGAAGGAGGATCCAAGGAGGAACACATCAAGGCACATCATAGTTACATTAGCCAAGATTAAAATGAAGGAGAGAATTCTAGAAGCATCAAGAGATAAGGGGACAATTACCTACAAAGGAGTTCCCATCAGACTGTCAGATGATTTCTCAAAAGAGACCTTACAGGCAAGAAGGGGCTGGAAAGAAGTATTCCAAGTCATGAAAGGCAAGGACCTACATCCAAGACTGCTCTATCCAGCAAAGCTTTCATTTAGAATGGAAGGGCAGATAAAATGCTTCTCAGATAAGATCAAGTTCAAGGAGTTCATCACCACCAAGCCATTACTATATGAAATGTTAAAGGGACTTATCTAAGAAAAAGAAGATAAAAAATATGAACAGTAGAAGGACAGCAAACTCAATTATTAACATCCACACCTAAGACAAAAGCAGACTAAGTGGTCACCTAAAACAGGAGCAGAGCCACAGAAGTGGAGATCATGTGGAAGGTTAGCAACAAGGGAGTGGGAGGAGGCGGGGGAGGAGGTACAGAGAATAAGTAGCATAGACAGTGGGGAGAAAATAGA
>PVKM010030541.1:0-17220 GCA_004027735.1 Carollia perspicillata
CGAGAAAGGCCCCACTGGTTGTCCTGGTCCCTCCTGCACTTCTTCACCCTTCTGGGTGCCAGGTGAAACTGACGGCAGCCCAGATGTCCAGGTGAAGAGTGAGAGATGAAAAATGTGAGAAGTTTTAGAGGAAGCAATCGGCTGGGAGGTGGGGTAGGCTGGCTGTGCCTTAGCAGGAGATCGGGGCCTGAGCAGCTGAGTGAGGCGGCAGCTCTCCAGTGAGTGATGAGCAGGACTCTTTGAATCAGCTGACTGGCTGTAGGGTTGCAAGCATTTGCACGTGACTGGGGAAGTCGGCTCAAGGGTCAGAGTGAGGATAAACAGAAAGGAGGTTTCTGATAGAAAGGCAACTGTCCGTGTCTTTACCCATCAGCCTTTGCATGAGGCCAGAGACACTGGACAAATGGGCTCTGGACGAAGGTGGCTGTGGGGAGGCTGGCTGCCTGCTACAGAGAGAGACTGGCAGATGGCACTGCCAGCTGCGCAAGGGCTGTCTCCTGTACGTCTGCACACACTGGGGGCAGTAGGGTGACTGCACAGCATGAGTAGCATGAAAGCATGGCTGGTAGCCTGGTATGAAGGGATACAGAGACGTGGATATCAGCTGGGCCGCTCTGCATGCCCCAGGGCATGTGCCTCAGTTTCCCCATCTGTCAGCCAGAGACATGGCTTTCTCCCCGGTCTTTTGCCGTATCACTCATGATAATAAAATGAGGGAACAGCTGTGAAAAACTAAAAAGGCGCCACACTAATAGGGATGGTGTGCTGAAGCCAAATTAATCCACGCGTGGCTCGGCCAAGTGGGTGGAGCTGACTTGCTTTCCGAAAGGCCAGGCTTGCAGAGGACCCATTCAGACTGTTTTTCATCTCCTGCTGGGGAACACACTGAACCCAGTAAAGAGGAGGCTTTCAGTAATGGTTCATTGAGGTTAGCAAAACTGGTCCCAGAGGTGTTTCTTGGACGTCCTTAGGAAGGAGAATGAGACTGATCATGTGAACCCAGAAAAAGTCAGCAGATGTCATTCAATGTCCAAAGCCAGGGCTCCACAAACATTCTCTGTGAAGGGCCAGATAGTTGATATGAGACTTAGCAGGCCATATGGGCTCTGTCACAACTACTCAGCTCCACGTGAAAGCAGCCACAAATGATAAGTAAGTAAATGACCAGTGAGGCTGGGTTCCCATAAAACTTTCTTTTTCATTACCCAATTTGAATTTCACATAATGTTCCTGTGTCATGAAATGTTACTCTTTTGATTTTTTTCAACCATCTAAAAATGTAAAAACCGTGCTTAGCTCATAGATTGCACCAAAACTGATTCTAGGACTTAGGAATGTAGCAATGAACAAAAGCAGAGAATGCCTTGTCCCCAGGCAGGCTCTACGTCCACACAGCTCAGGGCACCGTGTTCATTATTGGAAGATGTGTGGAGCCTCTGGGAGGCAAGGCTTGCAGCATGACAGCTCCATGTTCATGGAGCTTCTGCCCTAGTAAGAGAGACCAGACATGACAAGTGGACCAGTGGACCTACAGTCCACTGTCTGGCATGATGAGGACTGTGAAGATAAACAGCAGGGTGAGAGGGCAGGAGGACAGGGAGCATTTTGGGTAGGTGACTGCAGAAGACAATGTCACAGGGAAGAGGAAACAGTCACAGCAAACAACCAGAAGCAGCTGGATGGTGAGCGTGACTGCAGCAGAGGGCACAGGGAGGAGAGCGAAGGAGAAAGGGTCAGATCCCAGGGATAGGCCCCAGCAAGAGGCACCAAGGTGGTTTTCAATGAGATGAGCACCATTGGAGGAATTGAGCAGAGCTTTAGCGTAAGCTGATTTCACTTTCTTTTTTCCTTGATGCTATTGTTTAGAATTGTTATGTTTGTTATTTTATTTTACTTTATTTTACTGTGGTGAAACACTTAATGTGATCTTTTTTATTTATTGATTTTAGAGAGAGAGAGGAAAGGAGAAAAAGAGGGAGACATCGATTTGTTGTTCCACTCACTGATGCATTCATTGGTTGACTTCCGTATGTGCCCTGAGCAGGGATAGGACCCACAAACTTGGCATACCTGGATGCCACTCAAACCAACTGAGCTACCAACCAGGGCTTAATATGACTTTAAGTATGTAGTACCGTATTGTTGTATTTAGGCACACGCTTGTATAGCAGATCTCTGGAACTTATTCATCTTGCTCAACTGAAACTTTATACCCATCAAACCTCATTTCCCTCCCCCAGTCCCTGGCAACTACCATTCTACTCTCTGCTCTAAATTTGACTATTTTAGATTCTTCATATAAGTGGAATCATTCAGTGTTTGTCCTTCTGTGTCTGATTTATTTCATTCAGCATAATGTCTTTGAGTCATTCGTGTTGTTGCAAAATAATAGATTTTTTTTCTTTTTTAAGACTGAATAATATTCCATCATATGTATACACTACATTTTTTAGTCCCTTTACCCATCAGTAGACGTTTAGGTTGTGTTTAGATCTTGCCTATTTTGAGTAAAGCTGCAGTGAACCTGGGAGTGCTGACACCTCTTTGAGGTCACGAGTTCGATCCTTCTGGATACATACCCAGAGAGCTATCACCTCCTACACATTAGGATGGCTGGTATCAAAAGCAAAAGACAACAAGGGTTGGTGAGGATGTGGAGAAATTGGAAGCCCTGTGCCCTCATGGTAGGAGTACAAGATGGTGCAGGCACTATGGAAAATAGCATGGAGATTTCACCAAAAATTGCAAATGAAACTACCATATGATTCAGCAGTCCCACTTCTTTTTTTAAAAAGATTTTATTTATTTATCTTTAGAGGAGAGGAGAAGGAGAGAAACATCAATGTATGGTTGCCTCCTGTGCATCCCCTGTTGGGAACTGGCCTGCAACCCAGGCGTGTGCCCTGACTGGGAATCGAACCACAATCCTTTGGTTCACAGGCCCGCGCTCAGTCCACTGAGCTACGCCAGCCAGGGCAGCAGTCCCACTTCTGATCTGATTTAGCTTTAAAGAAGGAGTGGAAACAAAGTCATGGGGAGGTTCTTGGCAGTAGTCCCAGTGAGAGGATATGGTAGGAGGTAAAAGCTGTTAGGATTGGTCGGTGGATTGGATGGGGGCACCATCAGTCAGTGTTGTGAGCTCTGGGGTTTCTTAGGGACACAAAGACCACACAAGCTGATACTTCATTTATTGAACTCCAACCATTGAGTGCGCCAGGCAGCTGTGGCCAACAGTCCCCTACGGCTTCCCATTGGGAGATGAGTCCCAACAAGCCAATTCCATGTAGCCTTTTCCTTCTAGAGTGCTGTGGTGTTTTTCCCCCTGTCAGTCTGGGAATCAGAAAGAAAGGCAGCTGCCACCCACAGAGCTTTTTAGAAAGCTAAATATGTAGTTATAGGAAATATCATAAATGCCCCCTGTACCTCCCTCCCACTTCCTTCTCCACCCCCTCTTCTTCCTCCAGGAATGTTCTGCCAGCTGCACAGTTCTGCCATTCACTTTCAAACTTGTCATTAGGGTGTGTTTGTTCCCTAACTGCCATGCCTGAAAGCAAAGCAGAGAGGTTTAGGCGCAGAAAGAAGATGAAAACACCAGCCGCAGGAGGAGCGTCACTAATGCCCTTCTGGCCATCGTCTGGGCGCACCCTTTCCCAAACTTCAGGCACAAATAAGTGCTTCCCAAGCCAAGTGTATTTGAGACAAGAGGATCATGGTTAGATGGGTTTTTTCCTTTTATGTGCTCACAATAACATCTGTAGACTAGGGGTTTGGGAGTGTGTTTATAGCCGTGCATTTGTGGACCACATTGCTTGGAGCACCTTGGCCTAGAGCCTGACTAATCAGCCTCCCTTTTGTCCGAGCCTAGGAGGAGGCTTTGGGGAAAGGGGTTAGTCTTCTGAGTTTCTGGGCAGTGGGACAGCCTAGAAATTGGCCTAGCCCTGGAGTTCATAGATGCAAGCATCCCCGTTCCTCCCTGGGGACCCTCCCCTGAATACAGCCCCCTCCCTCCCTCACACAGTACAGGCCAGCCTTCATGGACAGGAATGTTACAGGCAATTTGGGATTACTAATAATTTGGGTGCCACCATTGGTGAGGTTTTTTTTTGATAAGTCAGAGAAAAATCAGGATTCTTTTAGCACCTGGCACCATGCTAGACACTCAAAAAGTATTGTTTGATGAGCAACGAATCCCTGATGTTACATTCTCTTGCTTTTTTGCACTTCAGTGAGAATTTAGGAGAACCTTGTGGATACCTGTGGAAACTCATAATGAACGTGAGCATCATTCTTCCCTTTGAAACAAACACATTTCAAGCAGCTACCCCCATGCCAAGCATGTGCAAAGTACTGGGATATGATAGACAAGAGAGACAAGATACCACCTCACAGAGCCTACTGTCCTGAGACGGGTAGGGGAGCCTGCAACAGAGGAAGGTGGGGTATTTGGTGAATTGCCATAAGCTTGAAGGGAAAGAGAGAGGAGGAAGTCAGAAGCTGTTTCAGAATGACCTGAGGAGAGCAGTGGAGGCAAGATCCTCAGAAATGGATTTGGCCTTGTGGAAGAATGTGCTAAGAATCTGAGCTGCCCCCAAGTGGAATGGTGTCTCGTCTTTGAACATAAAGATTTCATTCATTCGTTCAACTAATACTTAATGAGAGGCTGCTATGTGCCAGGCACTATTTTAGGTACTGGGGAAACAGCAACGAACCAAACAGAGAAAGCTGTCTTCATAGAGTTGACATTCTGGAAAGGGAAACAGGTAATTGGCATATAAAAAGTAAAAAAGATCCTATGTCAGATGGAGAAAATGAAAGCAGGAAGGAGGGGGTTGCAGGATGGAGTGGGTATGACGGGGGCTAGCGAGGAGGCTGTGTGGCTGGAGCAGCAGGCAGGGGACTTGCAGGCCAGTAAAGATTCCGTTTTCACCTGGGTGAGGTGGGAGAGCCACTGGAGGGGTTTGGAGGGGTTTGGAGGTGGGGGTAGGGTCCTAATCTAACATGTTTATTAACAGGATCGATCCCTGGCTGCTGTGTTCACAGTATCAGGGGTGACTGCTCCTGTCAGGGGTGAGGGCAGCAGCAGGGAGAGCTGTTAGGAGTCCACTGGTATACTACCGGGGCCCTGGCAAGGCGGGGAGCCAGCAGGCTTACCTGTTTTCCATAGAGCCAACAGCGTTTGTTCTCAGGGTGCACATGGGGCATGAAGAAAACACACCCCATTGTTTATCCTTCTCTGCCTTAGACCCGCCCACCAGCTGGCAGGGGCTCTAGCTTATTCATCTTTGAATAGCCAGTGTTTGGACATCACAGGCCTCAATCTTACTCTCATGGGGTAGGAAGACAGCACAGTTGTTTTGAGCTTCAGTAGCCACCCCCCACGCCCTGCTCCAGGAGTTACGTGAGGCCTGTGTGTGCTGGGCAAAGTGATAGGAATGGAGCATTCAGAAGTCTCCCTGCATGGCACAGCCACCACCTGGGGACTGAAAATGTTCACCCCCAGCCCCCATCAGCTTTCACTCATTCAACAGCGATTCATCCAGCATCTGCTATCTACGCCGGGCACTATGTTTGGGGGATTCACTTGGGAGGAAAACAGACAGAATCCCTGTCCTTGTGGAGCTTGCAGCCTGTTAAACATGAGAGGGAAAGCACATGAATCCACAATAAATGCAGAATTGCAATAGCAGCCATGCCTTCTGCAGAGACACATGGTTGGATTTTAGTTGGGCTAGAGATGCAGGGTAGGAGGAGTTAACTAGGGAATGGGCAGGAGGAGGAACATCCTGGCCCAGGGTGCATCTTATGCAAAGGCCCTGAGGTAGGAGAAGGTGTAAGGCAGTTGAGGAACTGACAAGTCATCTGGGGGAGCTCTGAGTTTGAGATGAGGGTCAGCCTGTCCTCTCTCCAGCAAGATTTTAATTCCCTGAATCACTGGGTTGAGTTGATTATCAGCAGTGAGGGCAAGGATTCTTTGCCTCAAGCTAGGAAAATGGAGCAGAGGCATCCATACTTTCACTTTTCTTGAGCTAATGTGAGTTAGGGGAAGGCTTTGAACCAGATGTGCTTCAAAAGACCCTTGGGGTCCCCACTCCCACTGCATCACCTGCGAAACCCTTGGACAAGGCACTTGTTTTTGGTAAGCCTCACTTCTTTCCTGTGAATGGGCTATATTAGACGCTTCTCCTGCCTCCTCAGTTTGCTGAATAGAATACTGTATTTGAGAATACTTAAATTATCCCCTTTATTCAGCCAGCAAAATTTACCAAGCACATGTTACAGATCAGCAGCAGGTTATTACAGTTCTGGAAGCCTGCAGGGTGGGCAGGGTGTGCCCGCTTCCATGACATGGAAGTTTATGATGCTTCTCTCAGCTCCTGTGAGTGTCTTGCCCAGAAACTGCCCCAGGACAAGGCAGAGAGTGCCTTGATTCACAGAGGACAGCGGTCTTCCCTGGTGAGCCATTCCTTCCCCTGGATGCGGCTGGTTATATGTCAGTCACCCAGGGTCCCCCAAACAGAACCCTCATGCAGAAAGAGGCAGTGCAGGCCTGACCCTGTTAGCAGCCATGTAGATGAAAATGCTAAAGGGAAGAACTTTCCTGTCCTTCCCTTTTGCACAAACAAGTGAAACCAGCTTGCTTTTTTCCCCTCTCTCAAGTTATTTGGCAGTTAAGGTTAGGAATTCCTTTCAACATCTCTTCTTTCTGGAACTCTTCTGTGATTCCCTCCCCATTCCACCATCCCAGGTCTCTATGAGATGCCCAGAGTGTGCAGAGTATGTACCATCAAATCACCTTACCCACCCCCCACTGAACACACCCCACAAACTGGAGCTGCCAGAGTTATCTCTAGCCCCCACTGAGCCACGAAGCTGAGTCTTGTCTGCGTGTGCTCACCGTGGTATCCCCAGCCCCTGCACAGAGCCTGGGATGGGGAGCTCAGGTGCCTTAGGCACTTCCCGAATGCTAGGTGCAAAGCTAAGTATTCTATGCATGAGTTCATCAAGCCTTCCCTACAGCCCCAGAGAAAAATATGTCCTCTAACCCCATTTTACAGGTGGGAAGACTGAGGATTAGAGAAGTCCAATAGCTTGTCCAGGGTCACACTTGCAAGTGGCAGACCTTGGACCTAAACCCAGTTCTGCCTGCCTTCAAAACCCATGTTTTAGTCTCTCTGCTATGTGGCTCCTTTAGTAAATGTGCAGCCAGAATGTGTTGAATGACTAATCGAGTTTCTGCAAAGATAAAGGGAAATGCAGAGGAAATGTTAATACCTTTTTCTAGCTATTCATTACTCTCTTTCTCTGCAACCAAATAGAACAGGGAGCTGAGGTCTCTGTACAAGGGCCTGTTCTTAAATATTACTGTTTAACCTTTACCTAGGGATTGCTAAATGCCAGGGACTATCCTGAGCATTTTAGCCATATTAGGTCATTTATTTTTACAACGACTCTGTATTCCAGGAAATTGACACCCAGAGAGGGAGGAAACCTGCCTAAAAATCACACATTTCCACAGTGGCACATCCAGGCTCTGACCTCACAGACTTGGGAGCCAATGGCCACGTGCTTAACCACAGTCCGGCACTGCCTATAGCAGCAGCTGCCTTTGGCTGAAGGAAGCCTGTGCCGTTGAACTTACTCCCTGAGCTATAGTCACACGTGGCGAAGAGATCCATGCAGTTGGGTAATTCACCAGGTGCTGGATGGGGCTGATCCCATCCAAGACCCTCAGGCCTTACCTGCAAAGCCGTCTTGGGTGAAAAATAGCCAGCAGTAGCCCATTTCTCTGCAGGTTTTGAGTTGCCATGGTATATTTGTGTTAGTGTAAAAAATGACAAAGCAATAATTTTTCATTGTATTCTTCAGTCACCCATGAGAGATTGGATTTAGGTCACAATTTATTACCCCGTGGAATTGAATCCAATTTTTAACACCATGTCAACCATTCTAGTATTAGAGCCTCTTAATGGCTGTGAAATTTATACAATGATAAAGTAATTTAAAACATATGTAGGAAGTGCATCAGGCAAATTGATGTGTATAGAACCCTGTGGTAAAAATTGAACAGGAGGTAAACACGGAAAATGGTGATTGATTAGGAGACTGTTGAAATAGTGCTCGCTTTGATAAACTCTTAATGGCGAAATTAGTAAACTAATTTATTCTTCAGAATTTTGAGTAACGTTTATGTTGCCCTAAATCAGAATCGAGGATGAGCCACGAAGTGCAAATTAATGGCTCACCTCAGAGCCTGGCACTACTAGAGTGGCAAAGCCGTCTAAGTGACTGGGAAGCAGCCCGCAGCCTGTCCCTGGGACATTCCCAGCAGCCAAAGGGAAAAGGTGAGAAAACAGAGCGACAGGCAGAACAGCAGAATTTTTTCTTTATTTTTGAAACTTGCTCAAACATGAAATCATGCTTGTTATAATTTCTTTAATTATTCAAGCAGGGCAATATACATTCTCATTATTTCAAAAACCCGGAAAGCCCTGCAGATGAAGGGACACTCTAACTGGACCCGTCTCCTCTGAGCACATTGCAAGCACATTGTTGTGTCCATTTATATCTTTAAATCCAACCCCATGCAAAACTTTGTTTTATGATGGGGGTTATATTATAATAAACTGCCGTATCAAACTGGAACTTATAAAAATAGAGAATCCAGTTTGGAGATGAGGAAATCCAAAAAATTATATAAAACTGATACCTAGCCTGGGCTGGTGTGGCTCAGTGAATTGAGCACTAGCCTGTGAACCAAAGGGTCGCCGGTTCAATTCTAAGTCAGGGCACATGCCTGGGTTTCCAGCCAGGTCCCCAGTAGGGGGTGCATAAGAGGCAACCACACACTGATGTTTCTCTCCATCTCTTTCTCCCTCCCTTCCCCTCTCTAAAAATAAATAAATAAAATCTTTTTAAAAAATGAAATAAAACTGATGCTTATAGTTCTGGAATTTTTTTCATTTGGATATGTATCTAGGTCTGAGACCTGTATCCCTTTCAGGAAATGAGACCTATGTAATCATTTTCTTTTTTTTTCCAATATATTGTTTATTTCCCATTTTCTTTTATTATCTATATAATTCTTTGTAATGGCTGACTTTGGAGTCTGGTAACACCATACTTTAGCCATTCCCTGATCAGTGGACATTGAGTTTGTTGCCAGGTTTTGCTTTTTGAGTGGCTATTTTCTCAATTCCCCCAAAGATGGTGCATAACCAGTACTATTCTGGATGAATTGGAGAAAAGCTTATTTGCTTAATTCTCTTGGGGACCCTGAGTTGAGACTGGCTGCTAGGAACATCCTGAGAAATGAAACTGGTGGGTCAAAAGGTTTGTCTTTACCAGTTTTCATGGATACCATCGAACTACCCACAGAAATTTTGTACCATTCCATTCCATCCTGTATTAGTCCCATTCCATCCTGTATTAGTCACAAACAGGTTGCAGGAAGCTTCCAGCTTATTCTCATTACTCTAAAGGGATCTGCTTCTTCCCAGGAACACTGGCCAGGTTTCAGACTAGTGACGGCTCTAAGTTCCTAATCTTCTGAGATCCCAGCAAGTCCCTTCCCTGACCCAGACTCATAGCAGCATTATTCTTACCAGCCAAAAGGTGGAAGCAACTCAAGTGTCCATTGATGGATGAACGGGTAAGCAAAATGTGGTCTATTCATACAATGGAATACTATTCAGCCTTTAAAAGGAAATCAATTGTGAAACATGTTATAACCTTGAGGACGTTATGCTAAGTGAAATAAGCCCATCACAAAAAGATAAATGCTATATTATTACACTTACATCAGTTACCTAGAGTAGTCAAATTCATAGAACCAGGAAGTAGATGGTGGTTGCTAGGGGCAGAGGGGTGGGGAGAGGGAATAAGGAGATGTTTAATGGGTAGAGTTTCAGTTCTGCAAAGCACAAAGAGTTCTGGAGGTTGGTTGCACAGCAGCGTGAATGTACCTAACAGTTTATTTAAAAATGGTTAAGATGGTAAATTCCATGTTATGTGTCTTTTACCACAATTAAAAATAAAAAGTTAGCTCTTCTACAAACATGCATTGACTCACGCAAACCTCACTCTAACCACTGAGATAGGTTTCCTTCTCTTGTAGACCAGGATCCCAAGACTGAGAGAGGCTACACACACAGCCAGCTACATGGAGATAATGCAGATTAGACTGGCCACCTTAGGCAGCGTCCCGATTAGAAGGGTCTTGCTGAGGCCTGGATAAGGCATGCCACTTTTCTCCTAGGGTAGTAGGGAGCTATGGATGGGTTTGAGCAAGAACAATGGCATGATCTGATTTATGCTTTCTAATAGGGATTGGCACATTTTCCATAAAAGAGAAGATAGTAAATATCTTAGGTTTTTCAGGGCATTTAATAAGGTCTCTGTCTTAACTATTCAACTCAATATGCAGGTGAATCGGTATGGTTGTGCTCTCATAGAACGTTATTTATAGGACAGGCTGGATTTGGCTGAAGGGCTGTAGTTGGCTGACCTGTTTCAGAATGAGCTGACCTCTATGGAAGAGAATCACAGAAGGCAGGGTACTTATCTGCCTCTTCCTCCATGGAACCCCCCAGAGCCCTGTCATAACCTGGAAGCTGGTAAGAGCTGCCCAAGGAAGCAGCAAGCCCCCCACAGGTGGCCCATAGGTCCCAATCTAGATGAAGCCTCTGCTTCCCTACTTGCAGAGAGAGCTCCCAGGAAGGAGAGCCCTGACAAGGTGCCCTGGGGGTCAAGCAAAGTCATAGCAGCCAGGCCAGGCACCAAGGAGCTACACTGTCCTCATCCCTGATCCTGGTTCCTGATCCTGGCCTGAAGGTGTTGTTTGTTTCAAGACTTTATTAGCATTGCAGCCCTGAACCCAGAGAACTGAAAGGAACTCTTACCATCCCTTTCTCAGCCTGGACCTCAAAGGGCAATTAACCTGGTTATCCAGACCTCCCTCCCTCCCTCCTCTTGCTTATTGCTGTGAACACAGGAAATGCACTATTAAGGTGCATGGGATGCTACAAGGAATTTAACTGTAATTTAAAAGGCTCTATGGGGAGGACCCCAGTGGCTGATTAATAATGCATTTGTAGAGCAGTAAAGACTCCAGCAGATCAGTGGAGCTCAGCCTCTAGACTTTATTTATGCATCTGGAATCCTATGAGGTTTCTCTCTGCGGGGGAGTATCTGCGTTGAGGTTTTCTGTCTCATAGTACATTGTGCAAGATCCTGAGAAACTGAGAATTGCACAAGTGGTGCCCCCTAGCTGGTGGTCAAGGACACGTGGTGCTGATCCTTGGGGTTCTGCAGTTGGATCCCGGTCCTACCAGGGGCTGGCTTTGGAAGCCAGGGTGTGCTGTTTAAACCACAGTGAGCCTTATTTTTCCCATCTGTAAAATGGGACTAATGATAGCATCTACCTCACGGGTCCTGTTAAATGAGATGATGTGTTTAAAGCACTTAACAGAGAACTTAGGTGCTCATTCAGTATATACAGTATTAACTATCTTATCACTGTCATCATCATTAGAATTAGTATTCCCTTCTGAGGAACTCTGGTGACTAAGGCTGCCTCAGGCTTGGGCTTGAAGAGATTTGAAAAGTCAGATCTCATTTTCATACTTCGCCCTGCAGTGAGACCTTTCTGTTGTACTTCCTGAGTATCACTCACTGGCCCATGTCTCTCTGTCTCCTCTGCAAGCTCCGTGGCGGGGGGGCAACATCTCGTACATGGATTGTGCCAACAATATATTTTTAACTAGTCTTCTCATGCCTACTCTGCCATATCCTCCACCCCTTCTGCCCCGTGACTCTCCATTCTGCATTCAGAGTGTTCTTCAGATACACTTTGACCCTGACCAGTGTGGCTCAGTTAGTGGACGTCATCCTTAAAAGCAGAAGGTTGCCCGTTTGATTCCATCAGGCGTGTGCCTGGGGTGCGGGTTCAGTCCCTGGTCGGGGCACATGTTGGGGTGGCTGATCAATGTTTCTCTCATTCTCTGTCCCCTTCCTTTCAAATAGGTAGGTAGGTAGGTAGGTAGGTAGATATTTTAAGAAAGATATACGTTGGATATTGCTAGCTTGTCTGTGAGAACTTGCCAAAGGCTGCCCATGGCACTAAGGCGAATCTGCCTCCTTACAGTGGTCTTCAGGGCCCCTGTGATCCACTCCGCCTTTCTCTCCAGACTTTCTCCTGTCATTCTCGCCTCTCCTTTCCCCGGGGCTCATTGTACCAGAGCCCCCAACACGCTGCAGCCTCTAGAGGAAGCCATTCTAGCCTCAGGCTTCCCATACCTGGGGTCCCTGTCCAAACCCCTGTTCTCATGTCTTTCCTGCCAAGTTTGTGTAATTCCTTGAATCTGAGCTTAAATCCAGTTATGCTTTCTCAAGGGAGTTTTTACTTTTATAGCATTCGTTGTGGTTTGTAACATACGTACATGTGTTTGTGCGGTTGTTTGTTTAGCACCTCTTTTCCTAATTACACTAAATATCCGGGAAGGTAGGTTCTCTGTTCTTATTTGCTACTTACCCCACCACCCGGCACAAAGAGGTTGCCAGGATAGATGAGGAATAGATGGTTGGATGGTGGGTAAAGGGGTGGCTGGCTGGCTGGCTGGCTGGCTGGGTGGAGGTACGGATGTGGGAGTGGATGAAACGATGACTGGATTAGATCGACAGGGGGATGGACAGCTCCGTAGTTGGATGGGTGGACTGGAGAAACTGAGATATGTAGGCAGAGGATCTATTCAACGTTTTGGGGATAGTCCAGGTAAGAGATGATAATGGGTTCCATTAGGAAAGAGGAAAGGTTGGATTTGAAAATAACTCAGGAGGCAAATTTGGCAAAATTTGGCAATTGTGTGGCTCTAGAGAGGAAGGAAGGAGAGGAATGGAAGAAGACACCTGGATTGTTCATTAGAGTGATGTGCTGGTGTTGATATAACCAATTGAAGTGGAGAACTTATCATTTACCACGTCTGGAAAACGGGGCTGATGACGACACCCACCTCACTGTGTTGTGAAGGTGAATAAGATGACACAAACCCTTTGGCTATTTTGTAAAAGCCAATGAAAGCGGGAAGAATCTTCCTAGTTTCTGAACTGAACTGAACTGGGATCCAGTTCAAGTGGAGCCTTCAAAACAGGAAGAACAGCTGTGCAAAAGGCCTGAAGTAGCCAAGTGCTCAGCGTGACGCAGCACAGAAGGGAGGAATGGATGGCTGGAGCCCAGTAAGTGATGGGGCGCAGTGGACCCTGAAGACAGAGGGCGGCGGTCTGGTCATGCAGAGCCTTGTAAGCCATGGGAAGGAATTTGGAGTATTTCTTCAGTGGGGTCTAGTGTCATGAAAGCCCGTGCCTGATTTCTCAAGGACAAGGTCACCTGATTTCTCTAAGACAGGAGTCTCTGGTCCACGTGGACGAGCAGCCTGCTTTTGTAAAACCACACCGTGTCCATTCGTCTGTGTGTCATCTGTGGTGGCTTTCCAAGCTCAACAAAAAGGTGCAGTCGTTGCAGCAGATACTACATAGCTCCAAAGCCTAAACTACTTACGTCTGTGCCTTCACAGAAAAAGTTGGCCCACTGCTGTTCTAAGACAAAGATCCTACGTGCTATGTCCAGCGTGTGTTCCAACATTTTACAGATTTGCCATTGCCTTTGAAACTGATTAATGGGAATAAATGACACATTTAACAAGTAATGACTAAAACTTGTTTCTTCAGGGTTTCAGTTGACTTTCAGGGATGGGGTGCGTGGATGGAAAAGATGCTCTGATTTCAGATTATTATAAAAAACCCCATCCTGTGTCGCAGATACACCTACACTTACTGGAAAGATGCCACATTAAGGCAGAAGGCCTGACACATAACAGATATGCAACAAATGTTTCTTGAGTGGCTCATGATGAACAATCACCTTCAGGGGGTTTGGAGCTGCCCTCCCACCTGGAGTGCTTTAATACTGACTTGGAATTAAGGGCAAAGACTTACCAGTCTGCTTCTGCCTTTTACCTGAGCTATCAGATAATTTGTCCAGAACTGGTGACACTGTTTGGGTGAAGTGGCCAAACACACAGTGTCACCCAGGTTACACCAGAAAAGCCCCTGAATTTTGCCCACTGACAGCACGCAGCATCAACGCTGCCATGGTCTCACAGGGAGCAGAATTGGGCCCAAATGAATATTGGGTCATCATTTAAAAATGGTGGTAAGAAATGCTGAGGATTACCATCTCCGGATTCTAATTACACCACTGCGTCTCTCAGGAAGGAAGAGACCTTTTGCCACAGGCACACTTCACAGCTAATCTGAAACCCAGCCCAGCTCCTTTTAATTACATGTGCACTTCCTGAAGCCATGAGAAAGGTCCTGAAAAACTAATTCGCTGCTTGTCCAGACAAAGGGCATAGATCTTAACCTGGAACATCACTGGTATCTTCAACCAAGACACATTGCTGCTCAGGCAGGGGGTGGGGAGTGCAGGAACTGCTGTAAGGCTTCCTAACTTGTGAGGCAAGAAAATCCCATTTGGAAAAAAAAAGCATGAATAATTTCTCTAATATATCTTTGAGCTTCTTTCCAGACTGAGAATGGGGGAAAAAAGTAATGACTCTGGAGCCCCTCCAAATAATAATAACAACAGTAGGTATTGTTTGGTTATTGAGTTCTATTATTTACACTTATGGACATTAACGTTTAAGAATTGCTAAGCTTTTTTATCAAACAACATTATTACACATGCTTTTATCTTTAATCTTTTCAGTCCCCAAATGAGATGTACCAGAAGGTAGTTCTTTATCTTACTTACTTTTCTGCATTGAACAGCGATTCCCAGATCAGGCCACTTCCCAGAGTTCCAGAATCCTACACTTAATTGCTCAGTTTACCAATTATGGTTTGCATTATTTCCCCCACGAAGATGTTGAAGTCCTAAACCCTCAGTACCTATGAATGTGACCTTATTTGGAAATAGGCTGTTTGCAGATGATCACGTTAAGATGAGGTCATTGGTATGGGCCCCTAATCTAATATGATTGGTGTTCTTATCAAAAGGAGAAATTGGACCCAGAGACAGACACACACATGGAGAACGCCATGGGACATAAAAGTGGGGATTATAGTGATGCATCTACAAGCCGAAGAATGCCAACAGAGCACCAGAAGCTAGGAGAGAGGCATGGAACAGAGTCTCCCTCACACCCCTCAGAAGGAACACACCCTGCCACACCTTGATCTCAACTTTCAGCCTCCAGAACTGGGAGACTACCGTTCTGCTGTTTACGACACCCAGATTGTGGTGCTTTGTTAGAGCAGCTCCAGGAAACCAGTGTAGTAGTCACTACCACTCAGATGTCCCATTGGCATCTCCAGCCCACACTAGCTTTTCAACCCTCCCCTCAACCAAGCCCACCCTCCTTTTGTAGTCTCCATTTCAATTGGTAACACCCACCAGTCACTCTAACAAATGATCCAGGTGCCTTCTTTGCTTCCCAGTAGCCCTTTGGGCTAGTCAGTGCAAAACAGATGTTGAGCCCTCTGACTTTCACTCTTAGCCTTGGACTAGATCTGGCAGGCCTGCACTAGATGTTTAAATTTTCAGAATCAGTCGCTAATAAATAAAAATTGGAGATCCTCATTTAAATGTCCAGGTTTCCAGCTTCCCTTGAAACTAGTGGGAAGATCTGGCAACTAAACCCTGTAGGGCCACATATAGCCACGTTTGGCTGTTGCTAAGAGAAGTCACCTCCTTTCGATGGTACGTGGATGCTCTCCTTCGAAGTCCCTGCCGCTCAGTCTGGTCTCACTCCAGGCTTTCCTCACTCATCAGGTGACTGCCTGGCCCCTGTGGGCTTGGCGTTTCCAACCCAATAGCAGTTGACAAGATGACAGGTGACCACTTCCAGCAGTGTGGAAGTGGGGACCAGCTTCCAGAATCCCCCGGATGAGGAGGAACTAAAGCATCCCAGTAACTAGTGTGCCCCCCCAGTTTCTTCTCAGAATCTTCCCACCCCTCAATAACTTTGTTCTCTCCGTCTCCCCATCAGTGCTGTCTCTGATGAAATAATGGAGACTGATGCCTGTGGTTCAAATGCGGGGTTGGTGGCACCCAGGAACTGGGTTTGGACAGAAGTTGTTACTTAGAGGATGCTCAACGTGCAGATTTACCAACACATCACATTTTCTGCAGACACATGCAGGTACCAGGCAAACATGTTTTCAGCCTGAAAGCCTTATGACCAAGAGAGACATACTCCTTTAACTGCCACGGAAGCATTTGTTATAATTCCTCCACTCACTATGCTGAATGCCTAATTTCTACCATGCCGCAGCACATCTCTGAGAACTGAAAAACAAATGATCCCTCTTGTGCATAAGAGGAATAGTGACAGGCCCTTGGATGGGGTCCTTGGAGTTCAGAGCCTGCTGCTGCCAGTTTCTAGCCACTTTCTAGCTATGACCTTGGGCAGGCCAGTGACCTCTCTGAGCCCCATTTGTAACTGAGGATACTGGTACTTCCCTTTGCAGGATCAGTGCGGGGACTGGGAATAAGGCCTACAGAGCATTCAGCACTGTGCTTAGTACATAGTAGGTCCTCAAAAAAAAAACCCCAAACATGATGATGATGGGAATTTGCCCCTGCAAGCTCCAGGCTACTTCCAACACTCTTAATCTCATGTATGACTTGAATATTAAACAGCTTTTTCTGATGTGTCTGGGATAAGAGAGGTTTTTGTTTTGTTTTGTCTGGGTTTGTTTGTTTTTTTTTCCCCCCTGAAATCCAGAACTACATTTAATTAGGTTTCAAGAACCTCCATTTCCAAAGTAAACTGAAAAAAGCTATTTTCCGCACTAAAACAAAGTGCTGAATAAAATGGAGCAAGATGACTCTACTTTTATTTTTTCCAGGAAGTTTCCCCATTTGCACATAATGAGAGATCATTAAAATAACCAGAAGACAAATGGCACCAAATTAATAAAAATGTAGATCAAACGATCCTCTGTTACCTATTTTTGCTCAATTGCAGTTGAGGAATGCATTGATTAAACTGCCAGCAAACCATTGTGGTCGTGTTCATTACTATAGCATAATCTGTTTTATTATGAAAGGATAATAACTAACACAGTCTTGCAGACAGACGTTTCTCTGCAGGCTAAGTCGTCATTTACTGTGGATCTGCACCGAAGAACACTGGGTTCATTTTGGTCGTGGTGGAGTTGAGC
>PVKM010030542.1:0-17223 GCA_004027735.1 Carollia perspicillata
GGTCTGTGGTCCTCTGCCAGATAGGCTGCATTAGGCTGTCCTGGGGAAGATTTCTGGGTCTCGTCCCTGAAAGGACCTGGCAATATGCATTTCCCCAGTTTATGTTGCCTTTCAGCCAGTTTGGTGACCATTTTCATTACAGGAAGTAATCACAAAACACTTCTTGGTTGTGATGAAGAGAAGACAACAGCGTATTCTGAGGGCCGACTAGATACCAGCTGCTTTCCACGAGTGGAATCCTAAATTCAATAATCCGCTACCAAAGAGAGGGTCATCCTATGTCTTGCACAGGAGGAAACGGAGGTGCAAACTGAGAGCGGCTGAGTAACTGGCAATAACAGAACAGATACAGTAGTGTTCTGACTCCAGAACCCATGCCTTCACAGCCGCCCCCTGCTGCCTGGGTGTTGGTGGATTATAAGATCAATGGATTGCTTCTCACTCACTCTCTTATTGGTGGGACCCTTGCCTTGTGCATTACACCCCATGGCTCATAATCCCTCACCAGTTTTTGGTCATCAGAGTTTTGAATTTCTGTGATATAAGTTTTGCCTGACTGCAGGGCTTAAGGCAGGACATGAAAAGAAAAAGTGAAGGCACTGGGGGAAGAAGGACCATGATCACACGCTCCACCTCCTCTGAAAGGTGAGCCAAGGAGACCTCTCTACAGACGCCCCTGCAGGGATCATTTCCCTGTTCGCTGTTGGGTTGTTCTTAACTGACAACCAACAAGTGAGGGCTCTTGGGCCAATGCTTACAGCCGGCTGGGGAATAGGCAAATAGTCACTTTGAGCATTTCAGTCTAACTTTCTCATCCTAAGAAACATATCCTCATGCCATAAAAAGTAGGTAGTGCTGAACGCCTAGACCAACCCCCGCACTCCACGTCACAGATAAATACACAATCTGCAACTTCCATCACATGGGGCTGCTTCCGGCTTCAGGACTGTCGGTACCTGCTTCCAACGCGGCAGACTGCGGTTAGCTTCCGGGTGGCACGTCCTCGATCAATCATCCGTCTCAAGTCAACCCCCTTTTCATTTAAGGATCAGTCTCAGACCATTTAAACACGCTCTTAGGAAAAATTGCCTCTCCTTTTCCAAAGTGATTCTGATGGATACTGATGTTTTTATGATGATTAATAAAATCTCTGAGACAGAATGTTATGGGCACATGGAGACTCTAAAAAGTCATTCTTTGTCTTGGAAAATTGTGTATATTAAGGATGATGGAGGAAATGTTTAATAAGAATGTTCAAGTGAAAAGTCGGGGTGTGAAAGACAACATTTTCAGAATCTGCTGTGGCTCCTTTTCACATTCAGTTGGCTTCCTGCAAAGTCCTTCATGGGATGTGTTTCCTCAAGATAAAGTGCTCCCAGGAAGCGTCTGCGACAAAAACACCCTAGTGATGGCTTCAGTTTAGGTGAGTGGCCACACACCTCTCTGGGAAAATCTGTCCTTAACTGTTCTTTGGCTTGGTTTTTAATCATCTGCCTTGCTTCCTCCCTGCTCCTCCCTTCCCTCCCCACTTCAATTCTACCAGCATTCTTTATGGAGTTTCATGGATCTGTTCACTGAAACTGTGTAAAATCAAAGTGACTTAAAAAGAAACCCCCATTCCTTTTTAACTCCTAAATAAGAATGGGTTTAAAAATGAGACAAACATGAGGGGCACGATGAGTTAAACATCGATGCGCCCTGAGCGAACGGGAAGGGCAGAGCGCCCGACATCTGGTTAGAAGGCAGCTTCCTAATTCATGCAGATATTGTGAAGAAAATTCCTCAGCGAAGCCTGGAAAAATTTAGCTTTGCTTAATGCAAGGACCAAACTGGCACTGTTTCCAGGCACAGTCCTTGCTCTAGCGATCCAGGGGAGCCAGAAGTGATACTGAGTCCTCCCTGCAAACCTCCACCTCCTCCAGATCCCCCTCACCTCCCAGTCTTGGACCTCCTATCAAGTCCTGTCTTTAAAACGAGAATCCTGGAAAAGTTGGTCATTGCAAGCACATAATGACAGGTTGGTTAATTAATGGTGTACATTAAAAAATGAGAGTAGGACAAACAAGGCAGCTAATTTTGATAATGAACAGATTTAGAGGAACCAGGTGACAGTGTCCTTTGTGTATAGTTCCACTCCTGCCATGTTTTTGTTTGGATTCTGTGTTAATTTTAGAAACTGTAAAACACAACATGCCAAATTGGTTGATTGAAATAGCACTCCTTCCCAGAGGCTAACAATCTGCTCTCTTGCAGGAGGTGAGAGGTTGCACAATGAGTGTTTACTCAGTTGTGGCCAAGAGTCTCAGGGAGCGCGGAGACCGTCGTCCAGGTAACTCAGCGCCTTGGTTAACTGGACGCTCTGAGTATTTCGATTCTCCTTTATGTCTGCCTGTGTATTCCTTCATTCATGCATCTAAGCTTCTACTCACTGTGTAATTGGTTTCATTCTCTTTGCCAGGGTAGAGCTGGAACACTATTTTGATCTGGAACATTGCCTTTTTAGTTAAAGTTAGGTAGAGTATTCTCCCTGAATACCTGTCAAGAAAGTTGGTCATTTTAAATGATCTACAACTCTATTCCTCAAAGAAATTGAATTTTTATAGCCCTTTAAAACCCAACAACTTTCAGTTTGTGGATTTCAAAATGAATGTATGGAAGGAAGGAAGGAAGTTTGCTTGGTTTGTGAATTTAAATTTAGACAAACTCTAAAGAAATGCTTACCATTTCATTAAATAAATAAATACTGACTGCTAAATTATACTGTTGAATTTTGAATCACATGGTAAAACTGTATTTAATGGGGCCATAAACAATAAAGATAAACATTTTTGCTCTCCCAGGAATACTATTTAAAAGTAGAAAAGATAATTTTAACAGAGCATCATATAATAGCAAATATGACAGCTGGCTTATTATAAAATTATAAATGTTAATTTTTGAATCATGCTTTACAAAAGTTGTCACTGAGCGTGGTCGCATATGTGAGTTTTTGTCATCAGTCTCACTAAAAGAAATCATTCACTAGTAAAAGATTCAGCACTGAGCACTATCTAATGGGACTTGAAACAAACCCTGTTTTCAGGAGAGCTTTTGCTGGAGAGAAAAGTCCCCTCAGAATATCAGGGAGATACTTCAGATAAACATTCAAAATTACCTCTGGCTAAGCAAGCGAGCCAGGGAAAAAAGAGAAAGAAGAAGAAAAAAGGCTAAAAAAAACACCCCAAAACAAAAACCCTCAGCCAAGAGCACCGTGGCAAGTGGGAAGGAATTGGAACAGCTCATAATTTGGGCCTTTGGCTGTTTTGCTGGCCTGTCAGTATTTGGTTTTGTCCGAGAGCAATTCTGGATTTTAAGGTGTCCTTCCTTGTTGCGAAAATAAATAAGTAGAAATTCAGGGAGAATTAGATTTCTATTTCCTTCTTCCTCATAAGAACTAGTTCGGACCCCAGCCCTCACCTTCTCTTCAAGCCTTAACGCCTCATGTTAACTCTTTAAAGAAGAGAAAGGAATGAAAGAAACAGCAGTGAGAATCTGGGCTAGGGGCTCCTGAGAATGTATTTAGGACTAAAACCCAACTCTTCTGTTTGCCTGAACAAGCACTTGGAGGCCCTACTCTCTGGCCATCGGCAATGAGCAAGAGGCATGGTTGTGATTTGCTATTGTACTTTAAACAGATTGAGAATCCAGTGCAATTGTTTTGTTCTAATTCTTCTACTTTTTTTTTTTGTTGTTGTTGCTGTCAGTTCACTGACTTCTCAAAGCAAGACTTTCCCAAAGTAGCTGGCAGTTTCCAGAGTGATAAGGGGAAGTAGGAAGAAAGTTTCCTTGCTGGGTTCTCTGTCTTGCTTTTTTCCCACTTCAAAAATCTGAGGCCCCGTGGAAATCCTTGGAGTACACTCTGTGAGTACGGACCATTATAAATGAAATACAAATCAAAGCATTGTTCCACTGGCTCCTTTAGGTTCTTAAGCAGAAGAATGTTCTGATCACTGAAGCCATTTCAGGGCCTGAAATTAGAAAGTAATAAAAAATATCACACTCTCCCTGGTGGGTAGGACGTTTAATTGGTTCCCCAGCGGGAGTCCAGCTGACGGCAGAAATGCTTACTCTGTAGCTCTCTGCCTCCGAAGCACTGCATCCAACCTCGGCCAAATAAGTAAGAAATCAAGCGAAGGGAAACCGGAAATCCAGAAACAAATGCAGCAATTAATAACTCAGGGCTAGGGAGCATAAAGAAAAGAAATGCAGCAACCCCAGATTTCTTTAAGCACAAAAACTTTGCTCACAGCACACACCAGACCTGCTGCCAAGTTTGTGCATTTAGATCAGCTGGGCCCAACATCCCCGTTTAGGACCGAAGTTATTCTTTGGACTAAATTCTGGCTGCAGGATGTTCTTCGGGAGAGAATAGGCCGTGCTCACAGAATTCTGACTGTTTGGGGTTTGTCTTAAAAGGCTGGCCATATCTGCAGTCCAGGCTTGGCCAAAGCGCGGCTTTCCCTGGGCGCCCATTAAACACGCAGGAGAATTGTTGGGACTTGCTGCGAGATCCAGAAGGGCCGCCGGGCCCTCAGAGCCTGATGCTCTGCTGCCACCTTCTGTCCCAGCCTTGGCGCCAGGAGGCTGTTAAGCTCCGGGAAGCCCAGAAAACCTGGTGTGACTGTCCCCTCCGCTTTTGAGAGCCAGGACCTGAGTAGCCTGCACACTCCTGACACACCAATGCCTTCTTCTTGTGCCCAGCCAGGGGCTCAAGGCTTTGGGGGGTTAGGCCATTGGGAATGGCTTCTTCCGGAACCAACGTCCGCTCGTTTGCTTGCCTCCCTCCGTCTCTCCCTCCCAGATCTCGAAGTTTCCATAGGTAAAGGGATCTGGAAAATGAAGTTGAAGGCAAAGACAGGGCTTTTTGTTTTCAAACGTCAGCACGCCCTTGTCTAAATCATTGCCGAAGACAAATGGGATGAAGTGGAGGCAAGGAAAAGTGAGATTGAATAGCAGGAAAGAGCTCTGACAGCAAGATCTATTGCCCTGTGGAGAGGCATCCCCAGGGGTGAGCAGTCGAGAGATATATTTAAAACTTGAGTGGACAAAACATTAGACCCTTCACCATGGGGAACGATCCTGCCCTGGCTCCTGGGACCTGACCCTCATGAGCTTGGAGATTTTTCCTAACTCTAATTTTTAAGTGATTTCTCAATCGACTTCCCATTCTATAGGAAGCATTTGGTTGCCATGGAGGAATGCAACTGCTTTGACATTAGGTTTGAAGTCAGGATGGTTTCAGTATACTTTCACTCTTGTGCGGCACTAAAAATGCCTGTACCTACTCTCTTTGAGCCAAAGGCAAGCGAATTCACATAATTAAGGCCATAATACATATTTTAGGCAGCGGATGAGGAGAGTCGGCCCTTGACAACTAACTGGCCAAGACTCCACTTTCAGAGTGGCCATAGCTTTGCAGTATGGCCTTTGGCATATGCTCACCCCTTCTCAGTCTCCAATTTCGATGTTTGTCCATTTGTCTCAGATGTCAGGACAATGACATCCAATGCCAGTCGTGAAATTTGAGAATGACTGTGAAGTGGGAGAAATGGCTCAGCTCTGCATCTCATTTCTAACTGATGCTTCTTTGTGTGGATTTTACACTTCTCAGCCGGTGGGCCTGGCTGGGGGTGGGGGTGGGTCGCAAAAGGGAGGAGAGGGAGGTGAGATGCAAAGCCACACTCTCTGCTTGTAGGATCTTCCTCTTTAGGCTGACTGGGCTCAGCCATCCCACTGATAATTATTAGGCTCCCATTAATTGCTAGGCACTGAGCTAAGGGCTGGTTAAAGTGGAGGTGAACAAAGACAGGCAAGAAAACCATTGGAGTCCATGGGATAAATCGCCCAGTGGCTTCTGCTTGTTCTTAGGGTAAGGTTTGAAAGCTCATATTCTGCAAAGCATCCTGTGATCTGGCCCCTGCCTCTTCTTTGATCTCATCTTAGGCCTTTCTCCGGGGTCTAATGCACCAGCGGGCTGGGTCTATCTACTCTCATTTCTTTGGTGTGCTCTGTTCCCTCTCATTTCAGCGCCTGCCTGGGTGCTCAGACCAAAACACAACTAACTGGTCTTCCTCCCACCCTTTCACCTAGTTAATGCTGCTTCTCATCTCTCACTTCCCAGCTGAAAGATCACTTGCACAGAGAAGCCTTCCCATGCCTTTGGGCCTATGTCAGGTCACCCGAGCGTGTATGCGCCCTTGGCCCTTGGCCCATCTCCATCAGAGCCCATGACAAAAGGACAGCTAATGACTCCAGGACTTGGGGGTTACTGTTGATCTCCCAGAACCTGCTCCATGCAAGTGGGCACCTCCCCTGTCTTGTTGATCTTTGCTTCGCACAGGGCCTTGTTCACAGCGCCTCTGCCGAGGGGATGAAGAAATGAAAGGCTGAACGTGTGAAGGGCGGTAACACTGGAAGGCGCAAAGTGCTGCTGGATCACAGATGAAGAGGTAATGAATCCCACCCGGAAGGGCTTCCCAAAGGAATTTAGGGTTGAGCCAGTTTCATTGGGGTATCACTGACATGCAACGCCGTGTAAGTTTCAGGTGTACAGCATAATGACGTGAATGACATATCTTGTAAAATGATGGCTGCGATGATTTTAGTTGATGTCATCATCTCACACAAAAAAAAAGGAGAGAGAAAACATTTTTTCCCCTTGTGATGAGAACTCTTAGGATCGACTTCTTAACAACCTGAGCTGGCTTTGAAGGATGAATTTAGAGTTTCCATGTTGAGAAGGGACTAGGGGTCACTTCTACAGGGTGCACCCTGTAGCCAGCTGAGGAATGGGGCCACCTTTTAATTTCTTCTTACATAATAATCTGTAACCGTGGTAAGAAATTAAAGTGTTATTGAATGTCTAAATACTAAAAACTACCATCCTTACTTCCTGCCCACACCCTCCAGGAATAAGCACTAGTCACAGTGGGTGACTTTCTTTTTTTACACCTTCCCCTCACCCCCGTGATAAAATTATTAAAAATAATTCTTTCTTCCACCCACAAAGGCGTATCCATATTATAGAAGGGAAAAATCTCACTCCTTTCATTTAACTGGAGACATGGATGAGTCTGGAGGAGTTTGTAAGGCTTTGCTTATTTCCTAAGAGCTGTGAAAGGTACATTCGAAGAGATTTTTACATGGTCATAATGAAGCAAGGCTGGTCCCAATTTCCCACTCTTGAGAAAGAGGATTTGGTCTGAAGAGACCTTTTAATAGATACAGTGGCTACTGGAGTCTATTACATCGAGGATTGAAAAACAAGACATATCAGGGAATCTGAATAGAATGGAAAATATGAATAGTTTGTATTGCCTTTATACTCAGTAGCCTCCAAGTTCAGGGTGCTGACATATGTTGAATGTCTGGCATTGGAATAAGTGCTTTACATGTATCTCTTTATTCAATCTTTATGATGACCTTGCAGAGTGGGTCCTATTATTATCACCCTTAATTTACTGAGGAGGGAGCTGAGAGTCAGAGAATTTGAGTTTCTTGCCCCAAGGTCAGAAAAGCAAGTATCAGAGCTGGGACTTGAACCTAGACAACCCTGCATGAGAGCTTGCAAGCTTCCCTGCTAGGCTATTTTGGCCCCTGGCTAAGTCTAAGAATCAGAAGTCCTAGTTCCCTCTCCTCTTTACTTTGGGAATTGGAAATATTTGAATTTCTGAGTCTCGGTTTCAACCCTTTATAAATGGGGATAATAACTGTCATCCCACACGGCTGTGGGAGCTACTAATGAAATCCTCTGTGGAAGTCTTTGGTCCACTCCAGCACATTCTAGCATCGTGAGGGCCTCGCAGCTGACTTCACAGTGGCGTTCTTCAAGATGGCTAAGTTTGGCTGAGACCCCTGCGAGGAATAGTGCTCACTGAGAGGAAGCACCCGTGTCACCGCTGGGCGCGGGTGGGGAACGACAGCTGTCCTCCCCATCACGCTGCCCCGCTCTCGCTCTCATCCACTTGCCTCGTCCCCACCGGCGCTGTCATCACAGATGTAGATGTGCCTCCACGTTTTAAACACTTGTTTTATCGTCTCTGTCAACTAGCTTGTGCTTATGGTGAAAAGTCAAGTAACTCAGAAAGTAAAACTGGTCAAATTTTTAAAATGCTCACCTCTGTGTTTTAAGGCACTTAATTTTTTTTTTTTTTAAATTCTTGGCATGGGAGTTATAGACTCTGTTAGCCAGAACAGATTTTTAAGGTTGCATACGAGTACCGTCCCACCCCTGAGTCTTGTCCAGGGAAGTCTTGCTGTGAGCCGGTGGCAGGCGGAGGGAATAAGGCAGGAGAACCTCTTGAATGAACCGGGTGGGCATTCCCAGCCCCAGAGGACTGGATCAGACGTTTCTCCTGCCTCCGACTGCTGGTGCCTCTTCAAAACCACACTGGGGGAAAGCTGACCTTGGTTTCCGACACGCCCTGTAAAATGTCTATTTTTTCCCTTTAAAAACCCAAACACTCACAGAGAATGTAAATATGCCTCCTCTCCTGCGCCACGGGCTCCTCCCCCCAGTGAACATGTGTGAAATCTCACACGTACTCGTGCGCACTGAGGCCGACTGTCTGATTCAAGACGACAAGGCTGTTCTCCATGTGTCTGTTGGAGGCGCCAAACCCCAAAAGCCAAGCGAGACCAGATGGGAAACCACAAGACCAGCCCCCTGCCCTCTGCAGTGTGTTGTCACCTCATTCGGCGTGCATCAAGTGAGAAGACCGAGGGGGTCAACCCCATTTTTGAGCTGGGCTTAGCAAGCAGTATGGCTTTCCACACCTACCTCGTCCTGTGTCGCCAGCCCCAGGCTCTCCCCAGCCTGACCACCTCAGAGCCACTGATCTCTCCCTCCCCCTCCGCTCACCAGCAATATCGTCCCTGATACAGAACAGACACTGGAAAAGAACTCAAGTACGCGGTGGGGAAACAGACCAGGCCGTCAGCAATTGTTTATCATGGGCTCACGAGCTGTCTTCCTGGTTTAAGTTGAGGGAGGTGCGTAGACATCACGGAGCTCTTCATAGCTTCGGCTGTTTCAACATCTGGGTGGATTCCCTGTCCCAGTGGAGAAAGATGTAGTAATAGTAATCCACTGGATGATGGCTCCAGTGCTTTACAGCTTGCTGAGCAGTCACATTTGGGACCTCCTTTGTCCTTGTCTCGCAGAGGAGGGCACTGGACTCGGAACGGCCGAGTGGTTTGCCTCTGTAAAGATGGGGCTAGGCTTCCTTCTCCCCACTGCCTCCCCCAGACATGTCTGGAGAACTCCCTATAAGCTGACTTTCTTGGGACAGAAAACGAACTTGGAGGAACGACCTGAAGCTGCTGGGCCCCTGCACGCCCTCATGTCCCCTCTTCCCTTCCGGCCCCATTTCCAGTTCCCTGCTGGGATCTGGGTGGGAACAGAGCACCCAGAGCCTGGGGTGGTGGAGAGGCCTCCTTCTGCGCCCTGCGCTGCGGCCTGTCACAGTCTGAGCAGAAAGCTGCCAGCGACCGCCAGGTGACATGACTCTGCGGACCGCCAGGGAGCAGGCAGCCTGGCATTCTTTTTTGGGTTGTCCCAGGTGATATTTTTCAAACTGGTTTTTGAAAAACCGAAAAATCAAGTCTGGTTAGTGTCTCGCTATTCCAGAAGGGGTGGCTGTGGGGAGCATCAGACGAGGTGATTCTGAATTGCCCCAGGGTAGAGGCAGTTGCTGAGAGAGAAACATGGTTTCTGACCTGCAGGAGTTTGAAGAAGCGACACACTAGACTTGTGCTGGCCATGGTTCCAGCACTCAGGGCTGATCAAAGACCCCGGTGTTTGCCGTGACCCCGGCCACTCATTTCCATTTGGATTGGGGACCGCACTCAAGTGCATACAATCTTTCCGGAAAAGCTGGCCACTGGGCTGTCATTGGCATAGAATTCTACCAACTGTGATCTGCCTTATTTAAAGTCTTCGATCTCAAATTCTAGAGGAACCTCGCCTTCTTTTTCCCACACAGGCTCTTCTCAGGTCCCCTTCCCAGTCCTTAGCGTCTGCTTCTATCAGCAGTGGCAGGAGAAGGGTCAGAAAGGTAGTTGGGGGCAGGGCAGTAGTTAGCCCCCTAGTGTATATGTTTGCTGGCTAGCTGAATATATAAAGATATATATTCCTTTGTTATTAACAATAACAATTCCCCAAGCTAAGAACTGTAACACATGATCTCCTTTAATCCTAAGACTAACTATCAGGTAGAAATGTGTTACTATTCTCATTTTACAGATGAGAACATTGAGGCTCAAGGAAGTTCATTAACTTACCTAAAATGCTACATTAGCTGAGAGATGAGGGCCACATCCAGAAGGCTCTGGCTCCAGATACTTGTGTTTTGAGCTGCTGCCCAGTACAGGCTAGTGATTCTCAAGCTCTGGGTGCAGGCCGGAGGCAGCACCCAGACCTCATTGGCATTCCTTCACATCGAATGACACTAGTAAACTCCTCAGTGACAGAGCCCGGGGAGCAGAACCTTCCTCCCAGTTGATTCTGGAGTTGGCGCATTCTGCGGTCTGTCACCCAGCCACACTGCGGGTGCAGCCCTGCCTGTAAGACGGACCCATGCTGGCATGGCAGGAAACAAAAGCCCTCAAATGTGCCAACCCTGTTCTCAAACCAAAGGTCACCAGATAAAATACAGACACCCACTTACATTTGCCATTCAGCTAAGCAGTAAATAAAAGTTTAGGATAAGCATGTCTCCTGATGTATTGGGGATATACTTACCCTTCAAAAATTATTCACTATTTATCAGAAATGTAAATGTAATGGAGCATGCTGTATTTTTATTTGTTAAACTGGATAACCCCACAGGAACGTGAAAGGAATATATCTGAACCAATAAAAAAAATGCGACACGGTCAAGAGCCCGTGTGCATCTCAAAGACATAGTGAAATATGGTAGTGCCAATGATAATTGTTATTTTTATCAATAATGTGATAAAACTTATTATTACCAATAATTATAAGTAGTAAGTATCATTGTTATTAAGCCTTGGAATATCAAGATTTCTGGGAAGCTTCCATGGTTTACCTGGAATCAACTTGACAGACACTTGAATTAGAACTGGCCCAGAAAATCTGGGATAAATAGTTGCTTTACATATAGGAGGTGACTTTTGATTTTTGACTAGTGATTCTCAGTCCTGGCTACACATTGGAATCATCTAGGAAGTCTTAAAAGATGCTCATGCCTGGGCCCCACCTGAGAGATGCTGGAGGTCATTGGTCTTGGGAGTGGACTAGGCATGGAGATGACATGCTGGCAATAAAACCCTCGCACGTTTCAAGGCGTCATAAAGGGTGCGGGGGAAATGGCGATACAGGTATTCGGAAAGGGGAATACACTGACTAGGATGGAACAGGCAACCCCGCAGGTTGAAGGATGGGGCAGGTGTGGACACACAGAGAGGAACAAGGAGAGTGTGTCAGGGGAAGGAACGGTGAGGTGCAAACAGGGTGAAAAGAATATGCAAGCCAGGTACAGATGACAGACATACCAGATTAAAGTGGCACATCTGAGTAGGAACAATTTTTTTTTATTGAATTGCTTCTATTTCTGTGAATAAAAACAATACAGGAAGTTGTGGAGATTTTGGAAAATACAATCAAACGAGATGAAGACAAAGGCATCACCTGTGAGTCGATGAATGCACTTTTAGCTCTGGCTGGTGTGGCTCGGTGGACTGAGTACCAGCCTGTGAACCAAAAGGTTGCTGGTTTGATTCCCAGTCGGGGCATATGCCTGGGTTGCAGGCCAAGTCCCCAGTGGGGGGCGCTGGAGAGGCAAACACACACTGATGTTTCCTTCTCTCCCTTCCTTCCCCCCTCTCTAAAAGTAAATAAGTGAAATCTTTTAAAAATAAAATCACTTTTAAATGTGGGCTGCTATTCTATGCCTTTTGGACATCGTGTTAGAACACACCATTCTACAGTCTCGCATCCTACATTTTAAATTTAACATTAATTACAGCGTTTCCCAATGTTATGAGTAATTCTCCACAGACATTTGTACTGGCTGCAATTGTTGCCATGGTATTGATGTAGCTTAACTCACTCAACCTTTCTCCTAAAGTTGGACATTCAGGCTGTGTCCAATTTTTTCAAAAATTTGGGGGTTGATTTAGACTTGTAAGAAGGGAGTGAGTGAGTACAGGGCTTTTTCCTAATAATCCATGGACTGGGAGAACTTGCAGGCCCCTTCTTCCCACTGTGTTCTCTCAAGCCCCAGAGAAGAGCCTTGAAGTCTTCAACACCCAAAGCAGAAGCCAGTTCATCTTTTGAGTCACAACGATGCCCACCTTGGGGCGCGCTAAGCAATGTGTTGGGCTTTCTCTCTCAACAAACAGAGATGCTGCTGCTCCACGCTGCGGCCCACCGTCTGGTCAGGAAACTACTGTTGGGACCTCAGATGTTTTTAACACCCAATTAAATTGGTGTAATTGGATAGAATTGCGACTTCTTTGCCTCCAGCTGTGCAGCATAATCTGTTTCACACCTGAGTGCTGTTTTACTTGATTTTCAGTACTTTTCCTGGAGTTATGGAGATGGCCTGGAAGGAGAGTGTCCTTCCCACTCTTCGACGTGTAGATGACTTTTCCTTCATTGGAAGGAGTCACTGGCAGTTGGACTATTATTGTTAACCTCTCTTGGGCTAAGACTCTACTTTGACCCCTAGGTTTCAGCATCCAGCGCTCTTTGGAGCCAGGTGTTTAAAATGTCAGGAAAGAACCATTCGGCCAAGCTTGAGACTCGGCTCATGGAGTTTTGTTCAAAGCTCACCTGGCCCATTTCCCAAGGTTGTGGGAATGGCAAGTAGACCATGCTACTGGGCTAAATTCTGATCAGTTTTAAAAACAGGAACCAGATATACCTTTTGTGGGTTGGAAGGCAAACTTTATTAGGGGAGATGAAATAAGCTTGAAGTACACTCTTAGAAAATGTTAAAGATTTTTATCAGAGCTCCACAGTTGAATAACAGGGTACACAAGGAGGGCTGTTTTGGTCCTCAACCCAACTCTGTTATCTGGACCCCTTTTCTCCCTTGGAACACTCCTGTGCTTAGAACATTGTCTTTTACGTGTAGGTGTTTCATACATACATATGTGTATTAACTCTGCAGACCCCGTGCTCATTCCTGACTTTGGCGATACTCATCAACTCTGTGAGACTTGTATGCTGGGTCAGTGGTTCTCACATTTGTGTGTCCGCCAGAATCATCCAGAGGGCACGTTAAACTCCACATTGCTGGACCTGCTTCTGATTCAGTGGGGATGGGGTGGGGTCCAAGAATCTGCACCTGCAGCCGGTTCTCACGGGATGCTGTTGCTGCTGGTCAGGAGCCCAACTTTGAGAATGGCCGTGTTAGATCCTGAGAGTTTCTTAAGAGACATCTAGAGGGTGTGTTACTTTCCACTTCCCTCTTTTTCTGGACAGATATCACCAATAAATCCCTCTCCTCTTTCCTCCTGGGCCCTGGCTGGCCTCAATCTTCCCAATCCAGCCGTTTAGGACCTTATTCCCCAAAGTCCTCCACGGTCCAGAATCACTGGAATCTCTTGGGACTTTGACAGAAGTTTGGAATCTCAAGCCCCATCCCAGAATCGGCATTTAACAAGATCCCTGGATCATCTGTATGTGCAATAAAGTTTGAGAAGCATAGGTCTAGGTAAACAGAGTTACATTGGAGTTGAAACCTATTTGCTTAATACAGCCCAACTCTTTCACTTTAGAGATGAGGGGAAAAAAGCCCATGGAAGTCAACGGACTCCCCTTCCTCTAAGAAGCAGATTTTCCTGGGCTTGTTAAAGTGATAACTTACTTAAGGCGTTAGCTGATAATCTCAAAAATGGAGCACCAATCCCAAACCCCATCACCCCAGTAATGTCATTGCACTGGGGGTGTCCAAGGCAGGGGAGAGCAATGGGGGAATTGGGACAACTGTAATAGAACAATGATTTTTTTAAAAAGTGGAAAATCCTGGGCTTAAAGGGAAGAGACTCTAGTGACTGAATGGCAGGCAGAAGGTCCAAGACTAATACTACTTTGACCAAATTGGTGCTGTACACAGGCACCAGCAGTGACTAGTAATGGGGTTAACGAGTCCCTCCACCCCACCACCCCTCCATCACCTAATTCCTGGCTGGAATTCCGGGTCAACTCTCCTCACTGTTGCTCTCCACAGAACGAGGCAGTAGACCTGTACTCACTAGCCTTCTAATCCTACAGACAAGACACACTTGTGTTTCTTCTCTGAGAAACATTCCACAAAGCCAGCATTGAAGGCAGGTCCAGAGAGAAGAAAATAATGCTTTAGGATGTAGCAAAAGAGTTTGTACAACATCATGCCCTTGGTTAAAGATAAGAAGGGAGAGGCTGGGAATGGACTTGAACTTCGGGCTGGAAAGGGCTCACAGTGAAGACCAATCTACAGGTCCTTTGTCCTGGCCAGCAGAGCCAGTCATCAGACTGAGTGGAGAGGGGAGGATGAAGTGGACATAGGAGGATGGCCTTCCATATGAGAGTGGGAGCAAACCTTAGGAAGGAGTGTGGGCTGGAGGGGGTGTCCAGGGCTAGGAGTGGAGGTGCATGGTACAAGCAACCTTGATTTACATGTCAGGTAGGTCCAATTTAATCCGTTCCATCACTACCCTCAATTATTAAAGAACAGAAAGTGGTCCTTAACTTTATTTGAATGATGGAGTCCTTAGAGACTTGTGTTGAAGCTACGGCCTCTCTCTTATCAGACAGAAGCGCACAGCTGGGCCCTGGCACATTTGTTCAGTTTCAGAGGTTTCATGGACCCTGAAGCCCATCCATGGAGATCTAGGGGATCCAGAGACCCCCAAACAAAGAACTCTGGGTTCATGGTCAAAGCAAGTGTTTGTTCAAAGTCACACAGAGTTTAGTGGTAGAAAGAGTACCAGGTCTCCTAACTTTCTACTTGAGGCTCTTTAGAAGACCCCAAAGTCTACCATTGAGAGCGAACTTAAGGTAATAATTCAAATCAGGGAACTTAACCTAGTTAAGTTTAAATCTCAAAATAATGTCTCTCCTGTGCATCTTTGAAGTCAAATGAAAAGCAAAGGTCTAAATTGATGTGTTTAATCCAGAAATATGGATTAAACACCTACTATGGAAAAGACTGCATTCTGGGCACCAGATAAAGCTGCAAACCAGTAGATACCAGCCCTGCCCTTGGGACGTCTATGGTCCAGCCAGGAAGACAGAAAAGGGACAAGTACTAATTATTACAAGTTGCTGCTTAATGAGCATTATAAAGGTTATCTTGAACTCTTTGGGAGAAACTGTGCTAAATAAATGATTAACTTTAATACTATAAATAGTGTTAAACCCGCATGTGCATGAATAATTTAAAGGTGCTTCCTTTATGGAAGTACAGAGCTCGGGCATCTTTGTTCAGCTGTGCCTTCTAGGAGCAGTTGTCTTCGTCTGCCACAGAAGAACTAGTGTGTTCCGATGGGGTTTCCTCTCACTGTCTGGGCATGGGTGTCTGTCTTGCCAGTGGGAGAGATGTGGGGTGAGCTATTTGAAGCCAAAGCCAGATTCTCTGATCCAACTACTCTGTAAATATTTACAGTATTCACGGCACTCCCTTCTCGTATCAAATGCCGGGGATCATCAGGAAAACTAATGAACCCAAGTCGACCCTATGTTACACTATGTAAATATTTAGATGGTGAATTTTAGGAGGCTGGCTATAGAGCTGTGGGGAAGTGGCTCCAGCCACTTGGTCCTAAAGAAGGAATAATCAACCTCACTCTATTTTCAAACATCCACAATGAAGCTGGGGGAGGACAAAACATCCATTTGGGGGATGACTGATACTCGGGTCCTATTTTATTTTGGCACTCGGAAGCAGGCTGTTCACATGGGGGTAGTGGATTAGTGGGGAGCCTGGGCTTTCTGGCATGGCTGTTGAGTCCATCAGGGATGGGAGATTTGGGGAATAGAACTATGCCCTTTAGACATCTCAGAGTTTATTGTAGACTGCTATTGGCTTTTTTAAAAAAAGTGTCAAGTATATGAGAAGGCTGTTAGAGGGACCTACTCCCCAATTTGGTGACCAGCTTACAATGTGAGCTAATAACTTGGTAGCCTGTGATAGGAAATGTCTTAGTCCAACTGGGCTATAGTAACAAAAATACCACAGACTGCATAGCTCATAGATGAGAGAATTTTTTAAAAGAGTTTATTCATTTAGTTTTAGAGAGGGGAAGGAAGGGAGGAAGAGAGGGAGAGAAACATCAATGTATGGTTGCCTCTCGTTCGCCCCCTATGGGGGACCTGGCCCTCAACCCAGTCATGTGCCCTAGAATAGGAATCGAACCGGCAACCCTTTGGTTCTCAGGCTAGAACTCAATCCACTGAGCCACAACAGCCAGGGCCAGAAATTTATTTCTCACAGTTCTTGAGGCTGACAGTGTGAGGTTAGGGCACCAGCATGGCCCAGTGAGAGCCCTCTCTGGGTTGTAGGCTTCTTACCATATCCTCTGGTGGAGAAAGAGCTAAGAGATCTCTCTAGAATCTCTCTTATAAATCACTAATCCCATCATGAGATTTCACCCTTCCGATTTAAGCACTTTCCAAAGGCCCTACATCCTAATACCGTCACTTTTGGGGGTTAGGATTCCAAACATTTCCATTTTAGGGGGACAGAAACATTCAGACCATAGACATAAAGGAACATCCGCAGCCCCAAGCTTGAGTTGGGAAGTGCTTGCTGGGCCACAGTAAGAAAAGGGAATTTTCGTTCTTTTAAAAACATCCAGGTGAGAACATGGCTCTGTGCCTACCTGCCTGCCAGGCTGAACCTGAGAGCCCTGGGTGACCAGAGGTGTTAGAATCTGCCTGCCATCACTCGCTTTTCTCTTCGCTCACCACTTGGCCTGGGTTGGGCTTGGCTGCCCTGGGATCCTGGGCTATCTGGGGAAGCTGACTGAGGCCTCATGACCCCTCTTCCTACCCCCACTGAAGGGGTCACTGTCTTCAGCATGCTTTCCGGACAGGAGTGGGGTCTGTGCTCACATCTGGTGTCTTGTCTCACATCCTGGAAGGAAATGCTGAAATAACCCAGAAAAGGTACATCTGGGATGGAACAGAAATACCATCTTCTGGAACATCTCTTTTCAAGATTCTGTTTTTTTTTT
>PVKM010030543.1:0-17227 GCA_004027735.1 Carollia perspicillata
TGTTGGGGGGAACCCAGACATCAAGACTTTTTAAAGTTTCCCAAGCAATTTCAGAGTGCAGCCAACAATGAAAACTGCTGCTCTGCTCTGAGACTAGGAGAGCTTCCGCACTTAATTCAATTTTTTGCTTTTTAAATAAGATCCTCCAAGACAAGTTAAAATAGTCTTCCTTTCAGCTCAAAAAAAAAAAGGAAACAGTGTAAAATGGAGATTATGATAGATCCCAATGAAAGTTTTTTTTCCCTTTGAGGATTGAGAATAACTGAAAGTTCAGAATGCGTGAACCGAGGCTGGCTTGCAGAAATAAACATTGAGAGGTTACTTACTGACGTGCAGTGAGCTGTGACCAAAAGGAAAGTGATCAGAAGCACCACTTTCATCTTTTGACTCTGCAAGTAAAACAAGAGTATTATTTCTTAACTCGGGAAATAGAGCCCTTTCCTACTTATGCAGCATGACCCTGGCTTAGGCACATTATTCATGAGCTTGACTAAAGGTCATGCTGTTGGGAACCAAAGGGTGTATAGACCTTAAAAACTGGAATAGAGATTATGATGCAAATTCTTTAAAATGGCACGTGTCCTAATTCAGGATGTACATCACACACACACATTCAAATGCAGTGTAAAACATTTAATGTTTATTAGAAATATTTTCCCAATGAGTTCTAAAGAACATTGGTCTATTCTGATAACTGCTTATAAAAACACAGCTTTAAAACTATTTATCACTTCCTTCGATTCTTACAATGACTTTGAAAGGGAGATATGACTAGTATAATAGCCATTAGAAGTGAGTATTTTTCCTGTCTACACACCTATAATATGAGGTGGATTGTTTATTTGATGGATTTGCAAATTCCCGTAGGTAAAAAAGGTGTCTGTTTTCTACTGTATCATGGTGACTTTTATTTTATTTCAATCATTTTCATTTTTCATGGAAACAAGAAATATTCCAGTGTTAATAATACACCTTTTAAATGATATACAAAATGCCTGTTTTTATTGTTTCAAGGGAAAAGAAGAGAGATGAGGCTTCTAAAGATAAATATAATTGCTGTATTTCTTCATCAGCAGAATACTATCACTTTCATCAAGAGTGTATTCATTGATTCATTTTTATAAGACATGCCACTCATGGTAACTGTTTATTATAAAAATTCTGCCACTTGAAATACTTTTTTACAAAGAGGGCTATAAATGTAAAATTAAAATAAAACAAGACATAAAGTAAAACACACACCCAACAATCTTAGATTTCAGAACATATTCTGAACCAAATTGCCAGTGTCTGATTTTAAAAAATCCATCTTCAAGGTTAAACAATATTTGAAGTGGGAAGAGAGACTTCAAGAAATGATATGAAGATCAAATTTATGTGCCTATTACTGCCGCTCAGGAAGGCCTACATTCTTCATGCTCTTCTCTGATAAGGGCTGATGTTGCCCATATTTTCCCTTACATTGCAGAAATATGGAGGAGAAAAGGACTGTACATTTGCAGAAACCTTTTAAAATTTCATTTACATAGAGTTTTTGTCACTCTTCTTTTTCTATCATTTGTTTTCAGTCATTATTTTAAAGCCCTAAGATAACCCAGAGCAAACATCAGAGTAACATATTTAAAATAAATATACAGGTGAGCATATAACACAATAAAGAATCAAACAAAAACACATGCCATGACTATAAATGTGAACTACATTAAACTAAATTCTTTAATGTGCAACTTTTCCAGTTGCCCATGTCTCTTAAAAAATGATATAATTTATGTTTAGAAAGATACTACCTTGTATGCCAGGAAGAGTGAAATGTCCAGTATCATTAAGATTTCCTTTGAAGTCTCACTTCCAACTGATCTGGATAATTAAAAGATATTTATATATGTAGAAATTAATGACGTGTAATATCGGCACATTAAAAAAATGGGTCCCACCCATCCCTCATTTACATAGGGATGAGACAAAGATTTCCTATCAACACCTCATTCTTTGTGGGGCTAAGGCCTTTGTATTTGATCATAATACATTTTTGTGGTTATTCAAGACACATGAATAATTCTTTCAGGAGATTCTAGGGTTTTGCTAACGAACAATGAGAACAAATAATTGCAACAAGTAGAAAAGTACCGTAATGAATTCATAGTTTGGCTAGGAAATACACCTTGAGAATTTCAACTTAGAAGACTTAAAATAAATCCACTGAGATGCATGAGTCATGCATTTACAGAGGTAGGTCTTCTTCCCCCGCCTCATTCAGTGGGAAAGCAGCGTTTTGCCCTGGGCGAAGGGAGGGCGCAGCAGCCTGAGAGCCAGCCCTCCGTGTGTAAAGAAGCAAGTTTAAGTAGAACAAAACACAGTAAGGGGACATTTGGGCAACCAGTGTCTGGTTAACCCATTAGGGGGCGCCAAGACTTGGATAGTTGGGTAGGAAGAGAGGTTTGAGCAAAAGAGAAAATTTCTGGTTCCTCAGCAGTGTGGGAGAAGACCAAACGAGGGGATGGGAATAGGGGTCCTGACTGATTTGTTAGGACAACCCAAGCACGAGGAGACTTTCTTTTTATCTCCTCAGAAAGGCAGGCAAAATATAATCAGTGTAACTTAGAGAGAGATTGAATGCTTGAGTTCCTATTGTGTCCACACTTGGAAAATCCATTAAGAGAGGCATAAAGTACTTGAGTGTTTGACGTGTTTTCTTTCTGGGTTAGATTATGAGTGGATTTAGGCTGGTGTTATAAACCACTGGAGGCATACTTGCTGAGACTGGCACAAAGGTTGGTTTTCTTGAAGTTAGTAGGTATGACTAAGTCAAGAAGCCAGTCTATATTGCTAATTTACATTCTCTTTTAAAAAAAAGTGTATTTAATTTAATTATTTATTTTTTATTTATTTTTAAAAGATTTTATTTATTTATTTTTAGAGAGAGGGGAAGGGAGGGAGAAAGAAAGAGCGAAACAGCAATGTGTGGTTGCCTCTCACGTGGCCCCCACTGGGGACCTGGTCTGCAACCCGGCATGTGCCCTGACTGGGAATCGAACTGACGACCCTTTGGTTCACAGCCTGAGCTCAATCCACTGAGCTACACCAGCCAGAGCTGTATTTGATTTTTGAATAAAATTTATTTCATCTTATAAAACCAACACATGCCCCTCAGTAAATTTGGACCATAGGAAAACAGCTACAATTTGCCCTGGCTGGTGTGGCTCAGTGGATTGAGTGGTGGCCTGAGAACCAAAAGGTTGCTGGTTCGATTCCCAGTCAGGGCACATCCTGGGTTGTGAGCCAGGTTCCCAAATGGGGGTGTGTGAGAGACAACCAATCGATGTTTCTCTCCCTCCCTTTCCCGCTATCTAAAAATGAATAAAAAAACTTTTTAAAAAAGGAAACAGTTACAATTCAGCAGTTTTACTTCTCTGTATATCCAAGAGAATTGAAAACATATGTCTACATTAAAAACTAGTAAAAGAATGTTTATAGCAGCATTATTCACAATAACTAGAAAGAGTGAACAATTCAAATATCTATCAACTGATGAATGAGTAAACAAAATATGGTATATCCACACAACGGGATGCTGTTCAACAATAAAAGGAGGGAAGTACTAATACATGTTGTAACATGGATAAAATTTGAAACATCATGCTAAGTATACAAGGAGTCAAACACAAAGGGCCACATATTATGTGATTCCACTTATATGAAATGTCAAGAATAGGCAAATCCATAGAGACAGAAAGTAGACAAATAGTTAGTTGCCAGGGGCGTGGAATGGGGGGGTTGGGATAGTGAGCCATAAAAGAATAAACTTTAGGGATTGTGAATTATATCTCAATAAACGTATGTATATATATAAAGAACCACTCATGATCCTAACACTTAGACATGACCTCTAGTAACTTTATGTTACATTTTCTTCTAGCCTTTTCTTTAGCGTATTACTTATGTAGCAAAAATCTTAATGAAGTCTTGTCTTTCTTTTTTAACATAATATGGCAACAGCGTAACTATAAACTCTCTGTAAACACTAAATTTAACAGATGCTTCATAGTGAACCGACTGAAAGACAATAGCGAGAGAAGAGGAAAAAGGGCATGATGAAATATGGCAGACCAAAGGACCAAGGAAAACTTTCTTGTCTGCTACCCAGTTCCACAGTTTTCCCACCTGGCCAGATTCTCACCTGTAAAGAAGTGCGTAGTTCTTAGATTAGAGGGACAGAGTTACTCCTGCTGACAAGTAACAAATAGGAACTATTCTTATATGGGTCATTCCCAGAGTTTTAAGTATGTAACAGATACAAATGCGATTGTATTGATATGCTGAGACACATTATTAAAATAGCCACATAATCAGAATCAAACTTTTACTATGATGTGAAGAGGCAGAATGGAGCAGTAGAAAGAACACTGGATTTATCGTTGGAAGGACTGGGTTTTGGTCCTGGCTCCATAGGTTAATTGTTCTGTGACCTAGAGCAAGTAACCAAACTTTCTCTGAGCCTCGGTTTCTCCATCTCTGAAATGGGGTTTCTATCACCTTTTTTAGTTACCTCTCAGGGTTGTGTGAAAGTCAACTAAAAGTTATATGCAAAGCGACTTCAAAATTGTAAAATTTTATAGAAGAGTAGAAAATACAATAAAAAATGGAATATCAGCTCCAAATTATGAGCTAAAGAAATACTTCAGTAAATGCTATAATATGGGGTTTTGAAAGAGAGGCATGGGGATTGAAGTGCAAAAGATGTCTCTGTGCTGCACAGCTCTATCATGCCTCAGAGGACTGACTACCTTGGCCCATAAAAACATGATAACTTTCAAACGCTGTTTGTGTAAGTGAAGGATGCCATGGAGGTGAGGAAACGGAAGGCAGAGAGCACCAGCAGAGGAATGGCACGGGTCTGACCTGGCCCTGACCGTCTTTTCTTTCCTCTCCTCTCCCTCTCTTCTCCCTCTCCCCCGCCCCTTCCCTCCCTCCCTCTCTTCCTTCTTTCTTACCCTCCTTCCTTTAAAAAACATTTATTGTGAGCCTGAAAATACAAAATGATAGGTAAGATATACTTTCTTCCTACTGAGCAATCAGTTTAACGGGAAAGACAGACTCGTGAATAATTAAAGTACAGCCTGGTAAGTGCAATGACATAGATGCACGCGGGGTGTTATGGGATATAGAAGAGGACAACCTGGCTCAGGAGGCTTCCTGGAGGGAAAGACGACTCCACTGCATCTTAAGTGATAAGCAGTGTTTAGCCAGGATTAACAGGAAGACAAAGAAGACATTCCAGGCAAAGGGACAGCATGAGCAAAAACGTGGAAGTGAGATGTAATATGGTGGATTTATGGAACCACAGACAGTTCAGTGTTACCGAAGGATGACAAGGCAGAAAGTGGCAGGAAAGTCTGCACACACACTGACGTTCTAGGAATCCTGACTAGCTGGGTGATTCTGAAGCCAGAACAGGTGAGCAAACACAGTTAAGTTCTGACTTCTCCCTTAGGAAAGAGGGAATTTAACAGTTAACAAAGTCAAAAGAAAAATGTTAAAATGGGGGTAGGAACCTCAACTCATATGTCAAATGACTAATTTTTTATTAAAAAAAAAAAAAAGATGAGTGAGTCAATAGAAAAATAGACTAACATGATGAGCAGTTCCCAAAGGAAGAAATACAAATGGATGGCACATTGACATTCCAAATGCAATGTACCCTTTGACTCAGCAATTCTACTTCTAGAAATTTGCCTTGCCTATGCAAGGGGACATAGAAAAATGGACAAGAATGTTAACTGAATTATTATTTATAATTGCAAAAGATTGGCCAACAAATATCCATCCGTTGGGCACTAATTAAATAAATTATGGTAATTCATATAATGGACTATACTAAACAAGCCACTAAAAAGAGTGAAATGTGAATGTTAAAAAAATCACCAAAATATATTGTTTGGTTAAAAAAAGCAAGGAACAAATAATACAGCTCCACATGTGCTTTTAAAAAGGTATATACTGGCACACTTATATGAAATTTTAAACAGGCCCAGAAGGATGAACAAACTATTAACAATGGTTTCTCTCTAGAAGAAGAGAGATCTTTTTCATTTTATAGCTTTTTATATTGTTTAATTTTTTTACCCTATATATAACCTGCATGAAAAAAATTAAAATAAATGCCAGTAATTGTCAATGAGTTTACTGTGTTTTAAAGGACTGCTTGTCCCAAAAGCAAAGATAATTTATAATATCCTGAAGTAATATTCAGGAGACCTCTGTAGAGTAGAGATCTAGAACATTCTGCTGCTGATATTCCAAAGATCACTTTGGATCCGGAGTATCCTCCCTCTCCCCATTCCAAGGGGAATGATGCCAAACAGCTCTGCTCTTCAATTCCAGCTCTCTTATTGCTCTGTCTGTATCTTTATAAGAAATCTCCTCTCTTACTTGAGTTCACAAGAGTTGGTTCCTTTCAACCAAAAGACCCCAAGTAAAAAAGTTATTTTAAAAAATTAATAGTTTAACTTTCTAGGTCCTTAAACGTATAGACTACTGATAGGTTTTCTGACCAAGACTATAGGAGATATACTATTGTATTAACAGGCTAACTAGTCTCCAACTGAATTATATCTAAAGAGGCATTTATTGATTAGTAAGGGCTTGTAACCAGATTATTCTCCAAGTAACATGAGAAAAGTGGAAAAACAGAGACATTCGATGAATATTGATGATAACTGGAATAAAGGAAAATTGTTTGGGGGACTTGCTCTCCACTGAGGTGGAGGGTGGGGCAGGAAGGGCCACACAGACAGGCACAGAGTCACGAGAATTTCACGAGAAGGAGGTCTAGGCTGGAAATGAGCGATACGGGAGGGAGAGAGCCTTCCACAAGCAGCACTGGTTCCCAAGTGACAGTAGATGGACAAGTGGCCTCAGAATTATCTGGGGAGCTCTAGCCATCTGTGGGGGGCAGAATAATGGCCCTCCACAAAGAGGGCCAGGCCCCAATCCCCAGAACCTGTGAAGATGCCCCTTTACGTGGCAAAGGGGACTTTGCACACATGGTTAGGTGAGGGGCCTTGAGAGGCTGTGACTACCCTATACTATGCAACTGGGCTCCATGGGATAACCCAGGCCACCAAGAACAGAGTGGGGAGGCAGAAGAGGAGGTCAGAGTGAGGCGGTGTGAAACCACCCACCACCGCTGGCTATCGAGATGGAAGAATGGGCCATGAGTCGAGGAATGTAGGCTCCGGAAGCTGGGAACGGCAATGAAATATTCTGCTCTGGAGCCTCCAGAAAGGAAGGCAGCCCTGCAAAGACCTGGATTTTAGCCCCATAAGACCTGTCTGTGTTGGATATCTAACCTTCAAAACTGTAAGATAATAAACTCACGTTGCTTTATTTGTTATAGCAGCAACAGGAAATAAACTCACCATCTATGAGTTCTGAAGGCCCATCCTAGGTGAGTCTGACTCAGCATTTTTTCCAAAGCTGGTAGTTGTACAAGTTGGGGAACCCTGCTTAGACTGTGTCTTTAAATCCATTAAGGAGAATGTCATGTAGGCAAAACTTTTTGTCTTTGGAGATCTCATTTTTCTAAGGCATGTCCCACCAAATACTCCTGATAGAGGGGACTGAATGTGTGGCAAAGTGACCAGGAAATACAAAAATCAGATTTTAATCCATATTGATTTCAAGCGAATTTGGTAAATGTGTTAACACTTTGCTGAGTTCTATTATGTTTATTATCTATCATGCTTATTATCTACTTCATGTTTGTTCATTCCAAACATCTCTCAGGTAAAGAGATAATTTTTGAAATTCTCTTTTATAGTTGAAACCCTTTTTATTTGAAAATTCAATGCACCCAGCGGGTATTTGGTGAGCGATTGCTGGGAACGATGCACACCGAACCTCAGGGACAGGTCAGGGGTCCGGGGTTCCTGAGGTGGCCACTAGCTGTTGGGTCTGTGCTCTCACCTGAAAGCCAGTTGCTCTCCTTCTTGGAGTAAACGCTCTTACAATGTGATTACAGTGGTTAAAACTGCTTACTTCAGACATGTGTTCACACTTTGTCATAAACACCTTGGAGTCTTATGTTTTGCGATGATCACAGCTCTAGCCTCTGTCTCTGACTATAATTGTTGCTCCTATTAAGGGAAAAAAAAAACAAACAAACCAGAAACCCTCTACGGTAGAGGTTTTCAGTGTGGCTACACATTAGACTTAGTTTTAAAAATAATTGTTGATGCAATTATTCTGATTCGATTGATGGGGGATGGGACCCAGGCATCAGTGTTTTTAAAGACAGTCTAATGTGGAGAATCACTGTCCTAAGGGACTTGAACCCTGGTGTGTCTGTCCTGCCTCCTTCCTTGTGAGACTCGAGACCCCTGAGAATTCCTGCTCCAGGTGGTTGCTGAGGTATTGGAAGGGCCAGCAGCAGGCACCTTGGCCTTTGCAACATGATCCCTTCTCAAAAAGCCAACAGGACAATGTTTTTAAAACCTTTTTTGAGTAGAGTTAAGGATGGCCCAGGGAGTGCTATCTTGTACTTACTCCCAATGGCTCATGAAACAGATATGTTACTGCAGGACTGATTGCTGCTGAACACTTGGAGGAAAGATGGACAATAGTGACAGCCCAAAGTTTAAACTTGCACGAACTTCTGGTACAGGAAGCAGGTATTAGTGAGGGCACGAATAAGGGCCACGTGTGTAGCTCTCCGGGAAGAACAATCTCTCACCAGCTTACAGAGGACATGAGTGGAGAGCGGCTGTTTGGGCTGATGCTGACCATGCAGCTCACACAGCGCACTCGGGAGCTCCCAGCTCTGTTTGCACTGGCCGATGGGCAGCACTGACAACCACACAGAGACTAGCATTCCAACAAACGCTGCCGTGTCCCACGCTCCACAGACACGGCCAAGGAGTTTCCATGGGTCCTGCCGGGAAGAAAGTAAACACAGAGGAAATGGTTGAAATGCCCCTACCAGACTAGGGGGAAGCCCAGCATCTACTGGGCAAAGCAAATTCTCCCTGGTTAGGCTGGGGGGCTTATCTTTAGCCAGAACCATAAATATAAATGGGGAAGGAACAGCCTAAATTGATGAGGGAAGTATTTGCTTGAGAGATTAGGCCTAAATAAAAAAAGCAGTTAAAAAGTGAAGAGGCCCTCAGGTAAGATCCCGTTTGCTTATACAGAGACAGCCCTGTCAACTAACCACCTGTCAACTGCAAAGGACAAGGTGTGTGCAGGTGAGGAAGAACATCCTTTGCTCTAGATACAGTACCGTGTGCTGTGCCCGAGGGGCCACAGAGACAAGGGATGTAGAAATGCTTTGTGTAAACTGCGAAGTGCAATACGAATGTGATGGTGTCGTTCACCACCTGGGTCCTCAAAGTGTGGTCTTCAAACCAGTATCATCAGCCTCACCTAGGCGCTTGCTAAAATGCTACAGAATGTGCTTTTGTTAAAACAACTTATTGCAGTAAAATGTCCATAGCATACAATTTGCCATTTTTACCATCTTAAAATATACGGTTCAGTGGCATTGGGTACATTCACATTGTTGTGCAACCTCATCACTCCATCTTCAGAACTCTTTCATCTTCTCTCTGTACCCTGCACGGGCTTTTAGACAAGGTCCTCAGGTGATTCACAGGCACGTAAAAGTTTAAGAAGCACTGCTCTAGGGGGCTTCTGGCTGCAGATCCAGTAGTGAAGGTAGTCATAATGGTGGACGCTGTGCTAAGCATTCTTTCTCTCATTTAATCTCTTAATCTTCCCAGCAACACTACTTCATGTTGGCCTCTGCAACATGAAGTTTGAAGTAGGTACATCGTGAACCCCACTTCACAAACAGGGAAACATTTAAGCTCCTTACCCAAGGTTGCACATCGGGAAAGGGGTGGAGCTGTGATATTGCTGGCCTCGGTGATTCCAGAGTATATGCTTTCCACCCTCGGACTTCCTCTGGGCCCAGAAAGATCCCGCCCAGGTGCTTGCATTTGAGAATGTGTTGAGAAAGAAGGAAGGCCCAATATGTAGAGGGAAGAAGCAAAGAAGAGCCCACCAGAAGTAAACCTTTATTTTTGTGGTTTTACACAGCTCATGCATGGAGTAAAGAGACTTGGAGAATCCGAACTCTGCTTTCACAGTGTTGTTTTATTTTGTCTCTTCAGAAACTGCACTCTCTTATCCCAGACTTTTTTTCCTTTCTTAGGGATTTCAGCTGATCCTATATTTCTCTTTACAGAACTTTCAGGAAGAACAGGAAGATCAAACAGGAAGTCACTGCCGGGGAATTCTGTGCTGGGTAGAATGGTGTGGCCGGCTCACTGCCCTCCTGCCTCAAACCCCATGGCTTTGGGGCTCAACGTGACTCAGGAGCAAACTCCGGAAGGTCTGACTTGGAATATGACTCAGGAATTCTGACCTGTCTCTCTGGCTCATATCTGAAACTAGGAAATTAAAAAAACCCACATATTTTATAATCAGAAAGAGAAGTCACCTATAAGGAAGGGAAACACAATGGAAATATCTGAAATTGCCTAACTGGTCTTGTGTCAGCAACTGGGAGGTCAGAAATGGTCAGATGGACACAATGGTGTACAGCTAGACAAGGCCTGTCCATCTAAGCAGTGACCACCTAGAGGGTACCTCTGGTCATTAAAAGTTGCTTGGGAACTACATCAACCACAACCCAGTTTTCTTAATGATTGTGCAGAACTACTCATCGACCAAAGATCCATTAGACAAATGGTTATCAACCCTGTCTGTACAGGGGAATCAATCACTTGTGAAGCTGAAAAAAAAATCCCTATTTCAGGACCCACAACTAGAGATTCTATGTGTGAATAAATGAACTAGTGTTATCACACAAGCAACTATTAGCACTTGGGTAGTACTTTATGGATTTCAAAATACTCTTACATGCTTCTCCCATTTAAATCTCATGACTCTCTTAGAAAATACTGTTGAATGATGCCCATTTTACAGATCAGGAAACTGAGTCTTAGTGAGATTAGGTGATTTTTCACCCTACCAAGTTACAGAACACTAACGGACGAACTGTGTTTATTTAACTCTTGCTCACTCAGAAGTTCAAAGACTGCAGTGATTCTCATGTGCCTCTACCTGTGTCCTGAGAAAGTTTGATCGTTTGTTTCCTCAAGTATGTCATTTATTCCCTACACCTTAACACTGATGCCCAATTTTAAAACAATGCTTATTATTGAAAAACTCAAACCAAAACCATAAAGAGGATAGCATAATTAACCCTCACATTATCATCACCCAGCTTCAACAACCATCAAGTCAGGGCCAGTGTGATTTCATCCACCCACCACACTGCCACTAGTTTAAAACAAATCCCTGTAATATTTCAGTGTGTTTCTCTAAGGACTTAAAAACAAAATAACTTCAATTCCCAGTCAGGGCAGATGCCTGGGTTGCAGGCCAGTTCCCAGCAGGGGACGCACGAGAGGCAACCATACATTGATGTTTCTCTCCCTCTCTCCTCCCCTTCCTCTCTAAAAATAAATAAATAAAATAAAAAAGAAAAGAAAGAAAAACAAAGTAACTTCAATATCATTATCATACCTAAAAAAAGAACAGTAATTCCTTAATATCATCAAATATCCAGCCAGTATTCACACATCTCTGATTGTCTTTTAAAAAATTCTTTTTTCTTTGATCAGGGAATCTAAATAACTTCTGTGCATCGAAATTGCTTGCTAGAGCTTTAGGCCTCTTTTAATCTGTAGGTTTCCCCTTTACATCTTTTTGTCTCCTTGTAATTTATTTGTTGAAGAAACCAGGCCATTGTCCTGTAGAGTCCCTAGTCTGGACTTTGCTGATTACAAACGCTTGCTGACCTGTAGCAAACTCCTCCAGGCCCTCCAGCACCTATCACTTAGTAGGTAAATCCAGAAGCTTGATCAGATTTGGGTTGGGTTGGAATTTTTTTTTTCAAAATTTCTTTCTAGGTGCTGGAAAGGTTTTGTGTGACGATAGAAATTTTTAAAACAAACCCAATTATCAAGGCTAGGCTTCTAGCACACAGAAGTCCAGGCTCAGAATTAAGAAGCTTGATTTGGCCATGGCGTGCCCAATTTCTGCAGGGAGGATCCCTTTCCTGACTGGGTCCTGCCCCTCAGACATGCTGCCTCCAGCTCTCTGCGTCTCTTTCTTTGCAGCACCTGCAAGCATTCTACTGCAGTCTGGGACTCCCTGAGACCAGATAACCTGGCGGTTTCTCGCTAGTTGATTAGGAAATCAGCCCTTGGTAGCAGCTGTTGTTACCACACACAGCGTTTGCTCAGAGTGACATCTAGTGGCGTTAAAAAATAATTTACTGAGGTGTAGCGGCCCTTTTTAAAAGGGTAAACTGTAGTTTGGTTTTTCAATATGTATTTTATTGCATTTTCAATTACAGAAGTATCTCATAATTATGAGAAAAACCTCAAAAGATACTGAATAACAGTAGCCCTGGCAATTAGATTTGTTTCCAAAATTCCACTCAAAACTTTTTTGGTGCACCATGTAAGTAGGAAGTGAAAATTCCACATGAACCCACATCTAAGACTAACCACAGATAATGGTAAATTATTCTCTTTCAAATCTATATATTATTTCACAGAATTAGGGGAGGTCATAATTTATTCATCCCATCCCTCAGTGGTCTTTAGAGTAGATTCCATCGTTTTTGATATTATAGACAATGCTGCCAAAAATACTTTTGTTCATAAGGTTTTTGTACTCTTGAGATTTGTTCTGAAGATAGTCAGATAGAAGTGGAATTACTGGGTCAAAGAGAATAAGCATTCTTTGCACCAATTTACAACTCAACCAATAATGCATGAGGGTGCTTCTTCCCCACGAGCACACACTACCAGAATATTATCACTTAAATAAAAATCTTTATGCAGTTTGGTTTTTTACCTTTCTGCTAAAAAAAGAAAAAACACTTTTTGTTGCCATGACTCGATTGGATTCTGTCTGATACAGTTTCTTCTGACCATTAATCTTTCTAGAGACATTTAATACTGAACTTGTGACCTGGTGGTGGGTTCCAAATTAGGAATGAGAATTTTTTTACCCTTATTAATATTCATTAAATATTCATAATACTCTAATGCTATTTTGGAGTGCTACACAAAGAGGTGAATAGGGCAGGAACCTGCTCTCTGTCATTAGGGAGCTCGCAGACCCTGGAGGAGACTAGCGTGTATGCCCGTGACTGTCGTTGGACTCCCCTGGAAGGAACCCTGGCAAGCTGGTGGCCAAGGGAGGGAAATGAGGAGCCATGGGTCGAGAGAAGGTTTCAAGGAGGAGAAGACATCTCAGCTGGGTCTTGAAGCATGTAGCCAGCCCAACCAGGGAAAGGGCAACTCAGGGACAGAGGACCAGAGTGTGAAAGGTGTGGTATAATTTGGGGACCAGAGGAAGGTTCCTTATATATCTTACGAGTCTCTGAGAAAAACTTCAAGACACTAATCTGGATATTAAGAACTTTATGCCTTTCTTTTAATCATTAAAATACTGATAAAAATGTTTTGAGTTCTACAGAAATTAACATTCAAATTTTAAGCCACGAGTCTTAGAGATTCATGGAACCCTAATTATACCTGCCTGTGAGTTCTATAACCAGCAGCAGCAGTCATTGTTTAACTTTAACACACACACACACACTTATTTATGTCAAAAATCCCAGAACTAGTGCACTCGGTTCTGCCAATCATGAAAAGCAAACTGCCCTAAAAAGTATTCACACTCGTGGTGGTTACTTTTAGATGTAAGCTTGGTTACAGGGTGCCCTGATATTTGGTTAAACATTACTTCTGGGTACATGTGTGAGGGTGTTTCTGGATGCGATTAACGCTTGGATCAGGAAAGTGCGTACAGATGGTTGCCTTCCACAATATGAGTGGCTCACAGAACTCCCTGAAGGCCCCAGCAGAACAAAAAGGCTGGGTGCGGAAGGACTCTCCCTCTGCCTGGCTTTGAGCTGGCGCATTGTCTTCTGCTGCCTTTGGGTTTGGACTCGGACGGGGACCACACTGTCAGCTCTCCTGGATCTCTGACTTGCTGGCTACAGGTTTTGGGATTTCTCAGCCTTATTGTTACATGAGCCAATTTTTATGTAGTAAGTCTTTTTATAAACTAATACAAATACGCTTTTATAAAGTAATCCCATTCCTGGAATTTGATCCTAAGAAAATGTGTAAGTTAAAAGATTTTTAGAAATAGAAGACTCCCAGTCAAGATGGTGGCATAGTGTGTTTACGCTCACCTCCTCACACAACCACGTCAAAATTACAACTAAATTGTAGAATAACTATCACTTACAATCATCACAAATCAAGTCGAATAGAAGACTGACAACTACGGAATTAAAGGAACCACATCCATCCAGACTGGTAGGAGAGGTGGAGACATGGAATGGGCTTGTTCCACATCCACAAGTGGTGGATAAAAATTCAGGAGGGATATCTCGGGAGCAAGGAGTCCTATCCCCCACAAGGCTCCCCAGCCCAGGGTTCCAGTGCCAGGAAGAAAAGTCTCCATAACTTCTGGTTGCAAAAACCATCAGGGATTGAGTTGGTGGAAGAAACTTCTGGGGTCCCAAGCAGTTCCTCTTAAAGAACCCACACATGGACTTACTTAGACTCATTCCCTCTGAGCTTTAGCACTGGCGTAGTGGCTTGAAAGGCACAAGTAAGGTACAGTGGGGAACTGAAGTGTCTGGCATCAAAGCAAGAGTTGGGGGACAGGTTTCTCCCAGACATATAGGTGAATAGAGGCCTTTTCTGAACCCTCCCACTACAGAACCACAGAGTCAGGAGGCAGATGGGTGCCATATCTGAGACTTCAACAACCTGGCTAACACTGTTTGCTCCATCCTCCATCCCACCCAATGTACAGCTGTTAACAGTGGCTTTTCTGTATGAATGGCTGATCTTGGCTCATGCTTCACAACTTCCTAAATCCTTTCAAACAAGCAACAGCCAGCCTCAGTGAGTCCTCAGTCCTCCACCCTGTACCGCTTGCTAAGTGGCCCCAAGCATGGAACTAGTAACAGACAGATTAGATACTCAGCTTGGCTTTGCCTGGGAATCTCCAAGCACAGCACAAGTAGCAGCCATCTCAGACTGCTTTATACCTCAGGCAGGATGGCCCTGGGCAAAACACAGGTAGGGGCTGACCTTGCCTGCACAACCCAGGAAATCCCAGGGCCAGTGCACCCAGTAAATGGCTAGAGGTCACATCTGAGCACCACCAACCTGCCCCTGTGCCACTGATCCTCCACAGAGGGCAGAGGTTGGTGGTCTGTGGTCACAGACAGTCCTTGCAGCTGACCTGCCAACAGCAACCAAGGCTCAACTACAAAAAGATGGTGTACTCAGCCCACATGAAGGGCACATCTTGAGTGTTTAGCTTGGGTGACAGGGGAGGCTATGCTACTGGACCCTTCAGGACATCTATTACATTAGGCCATATCTCAAAGAGAGGGCAACATAGCAATGGTACTTAATACATAGAAACAAACACAGGGAGGCTGCCAAAATGAGGAGACAAGGAAACATGGCTCAAATGAAAAAACAGACGAAAATTCCAGAAAAATAATTAAACAAAATGGAGATAAGCAATCTATCAAAGGCAGTGTTCAAAACACTGGTTATTAGGATGCTCAAGGAACTTAGTGAAGACCTCACAAGCATAAAAAAGATCCAGCCAGAAACGAAGGATACACTAATTAAAATGAAGAACAATTTACAGAGGAACAACAGTAGAGTGGATGGAGCTGAAAATCAAATCAATGATTTAGAACATAAAGAACCAAAAAACAATAGCCGATCAGAACAACAAAAAGAAATAAGAATCCAAAAAAAAATGAGGATAGTATAAGTAGCCTCTGGGACAACTTCAAGTGTTCCAACATTTGCATCATAGAGGTGCCAGAAGAAGAGAAAGAGGTAGAAATTAGAAATCTATTTGAAAAAATAATGAAAGAAAACTCCCCTGATTTGGTGAAGGAAATAGAAATGCAAGTCCAGGAAGCACAGAGTCCCACACAAAATGGATGCAAAGAAGCCCATTCTAAGACACATCATAATTGAAATGCCAAAGATTAAAGATGAAGAGAGAATCTTAAAAGCAACAAGAGAAAAGCACTTAGTTAGTTACAGGGGAGCTTCCATAAGACTGTCAGCTGATTTCTTTAAAGAAATTTTGCAGGCTAGAAGGGACTGGCAAGAAATATTCGAAGTCATGGAAAGTAGGGACCTCCAGCCAAGGTTGCTCTGCCCAGCAAAGCTATAATTTAGAATCGATGGGCAGATAAAGAGCTTCCCAGACAAGAAAAAACTAAAGGAGTTCATCATCACCAAACCATTATTATATGAAATGTTAAAGGGACGTACTTAAGAAAAAGAAGGTCAAAACTATGAAGAATCAAGTGGCAACAAGTACACATTTATCAAGAATTGAATCTAAAGAACAAACTAAGCAAACAAGAACAACAGAGAGAATCATGGATACGGAGAGTGTTTTGATGGTTGCCAGATGGTAGGAAGGTGTAAGGGAATGGGTGAAGAGGTGAAGGGACTAGGAGTACAAAGAAGTAGTTACAGAATAGCCGGCTGAGGATGTAAAGTTCAGTGTAGGAAATGGAGTGGCTGAAGAACCTATGCATGACCCATGGACATGAGTAATGGTGTGGGAACTTCCTGAGAGAGGCGGGGTGCTGGGTAGAGTAGAGCAAAGGGGTAAAAAATTGGGACTACTGTGATAGCATAATCAATAAAATATAATATAAAAAATTAGCCCTCGCTGGTGTGGTTCAGTGGATTGAGTGCCAGCCTGTGAACCAAAATGTCACCAGTTTGAGTCCCAGTCAGGACACATGCCTGGATTGTGGGTCAGTCCTTGGCTGGGGGTATGTGAGAGGCAGCCAACTGTGGTTTCTCTCACACATCACTGTTTCTCTCCCTCTCTGTCTCCTTCCTTTCCCCTGTCTCTGAAAATAAATACAATCTTTAAAAACATAAAAATTTAAAATTAAACAAAAAAGATTTTTGTAGAAAAAGCTGTATGCACAGTTATTAACTGCTATGTTACTTATAGTAAAGAAAAACTGGAAGCAAACACATGTCAAACAATTGACAAATGGCTGAATAGATTATAAAGCATCCATTTGAAAAAAATTTATGCATCCTTTAAACTAATAATCTTTTTT
>PVKM010030544.1:0-17225 GCA_004027735.1 Carollia perspicillata
TTAAACAAGGGCCTAATGAATAGTCAAAATAATTGTTTAGCTTGGATATAAGGCCTTAGGTAAACAGATGATTACCCGAGACCATGGCCAGTAAAAGCAGTTCAGCAGGACACCACTTGTTCTGTTCTTTGGACATCAGCCAGGGGCCTCTGCTCCTCCAGGGACTGTTGTTACTGAATTATTTCTCTCTTCCCACAAGCATCTTGAAGCAATTTAGTATCAGAAGCAAGGAGAAGGAGGAAGATCTTTCTATATTATAAATATATGCTTAAAACATAAATTACTGTATTAGAGCTTCAATTAGATAGAATGCTTGATATATGGAACGTTTGGTCTCTTGGGAAGTTTCTCAAATGCATTGTTAGCCCACTGAAAATTGTCCTGCCTCCTGCTTTACTATTTTTTAACACAATTTAATCCTTTTCTAAAACAACTATTGACTAGATCGAAAGGCCATCATTATTAGGTGTCTGAGTAACTTGCTTCAAGACTGCAATCGTAGTTACAGACAGAATGAGCACTGAGAGGAAACTCGGGGATGGGTTTTGTAGTTGTTGCTACCGTTTGTTTGTTTTGCCTTGCTTGTTAATTTAGATATTTTTGCTATCAACTTGCTTTATTGTTATTTGTCTCTTTTTCCCAAAATTGAGGTTGCATCAAGAAAATTCTACTCAATGGAGAGCTTCAGTAAATTAGTTGCCAGGTAGTTGCAGTTTTGCTGAATAATAGTTTTAATAATTGCCTTCCATTTCTTATTTGAAAATAATAGATGCCTTGTTGCTCCAGAAAAGATCTGGTTGTCTTATTCTACAACCCATTTCCACTGGACTTCTATTCGAATAAACAGTATCTATCTGATTGAATCTCGTATTCATCAAGGGGGCGGATTCTCCTAATATTCAGTTTCCAGGAATTATGATGAATATATACTTGGTTTATTGGCAAATAGCAACCAAAGGATACATTTGGCGAATAAAAAGTCAACACTAAACTAGTTGTCTCAGTGTTTCTATCCTGATAATATAGGGGAATGGGTAAGAACATGGAGTTTGGAGCCAATACTGAATTCGAACCCGAACTCCATACTTACTAGCTCTGCAATCAGACAAATTGTCAACTTTCCATTGGCTTCAGTTTCCTCACCTGTGAAACAGCCTAGTAATGAGACCTTCTTCACTGGGTTGCTGGGTAGGCGATGGGAGAAAACACGTGTGAAATGCTGGGCACAGTGTCGATGTCCGATAAAAGTTAACTAGCATGTTGTTTTCATGCACCTTATACTCTCCTGTCAACCACCCCTGAGAGTTGGCAAAACTGCTGTAATTATGCTAATCTAAATGTTAGAAAACTGGGCCTCCAAATGGTTTATTAATTTCTCCAAGGTCACCCGAGATGGTGAAATACTGGCCCTCTATGTAACAGGGGTCCCCAATTCCTGGAATATCACTGTTTTTCTCCATTCTGCCGTGTGGCGCTGTCTCTGCTCCGTTTCTCTAAATCGGAAGTCTTGCATGATGATGGGCTTCCTCTGACTTATACTCTCAGATGGACAAATGGAGTAAATTCTGGCAGAGGCTTTAAGCCCTGCATTGATATTACACAGAACTTTTCTGGGACTGTAGTGCCCTCAGGACTATAAAACCAGGAGGAACTTCTTGGTAATACCAAGAAAAAACATTACTGGAGAAATGATTCCCAGTCTCCTAGAGCCTGAAAGCCCTAGGAGAAGCCCGAAAGGATGACACAACAGGTCAGCAAATCCACAAGCCCAGCAGGCTTTATAAACCGAATTACCATGGTCTCATCTACCCACAGTTTTTCAAGTGCACGTCTATCTTACTGTCATTTATAAAATATAAATTCACTTAAGGGCAGTGCTGAATTTGTTGTATCATTTTAACATGCTACACTATCTCATTGGCTATGAAAAGTTCATCCTCTATCGTCTGTGGTCTGTGATTTTTGTTTTCCTTTTAAAAGCCATCTGTGCATGCTGTATAAGGTTAGAAACCAATGGTATTGAGGAGAGAGCTCTTCCTCAACCCAGTTTAACAACCTAGATATAAGGACTAGCTCTGCTAATTGTAAGTTTAAAGCACCATAAAATCAGGCCATCATTTAAAGTCAGTAGACGTCTACTGAGGGCCTTTAAGGGGCCTGAGCCCTGAGCTGGGGCTCGGAGGGTGAGTAGCAGTCTTCCCTTTCTCCTCTGAGCCTTTCTCACCTAAACGGTAAGGAGACTAACAGTGGCTCTCTTCACCAGGCTATTGGGAGAATCTAATGAGATAAACGAGAAAATAAATATATTGTGAGGTTCGTGAGTGTGCTTTGTAAACTCTTTAGAGACTTATACACAGAGGGTACTCAGAACAACTGTTGACGAGAGGGAAACCCGTCACCTCCTCCCAGGGGGGTTTCCTCTGTTGACCGTCCACCCCCAGAAACCTCCCAAATACTAACAGCGTTCCTTTCATTGATGTTAGAACTATGCTATACCATCTCTTCTCTCTTCCTCCCACTTTACTATAGTCCATAAATTATAACGTTCTTTAATATCAATAAGTCACTACAATAACTGATGCACTCAATAAGGCACTGATATAAAATTCAAAGTTGAGAATAGCCAAGGGCTCAGTGCTTGTAGTTTATAAGCCCGAGTTCCCACAAGGCCCATCTATGAGGGAAATTTTCAACACTGTCGTTTGCATGGGTTACCACTGATGAGGCTTCCTCCCAGGCTCTTGTTAACCCAGGAGTTAGGAAGAAGGGTTGCTCCTTCTCCCCTCTCTCAGGCTCAGGCCCCAGGGTCACCTCACGTCTAGAGTGGACCCGTTATTACTCACGAAAGAAACATTTCCTGATTCAGTTGTTCTAGAAATACATTAGTTCTTATGTATTTTTACCTCTTTTCTGATTTCATGTTGTGTGTACTGACTGGGAATTTGGTCTTTCTGTTTATTTTTGTCCACAGAGGACATTCACTTAGAAATTGCTGAGTACCAGAGAGCACACAAAGCACTCTGGAGAAACGCAGAGCACGTGATGTGCATGATTCCTGCCCTGCAGGAGTGTAGAAGGAAGGAAACGCAGCATTTATTGGCAGGCATCAAAGGTTATTTTATATTCTCCAACCAATGGCACCTTGGGGCAACTGAGGCTCAGAACCTGCTGTCCAAGGTCTACGTAACTCTAAAGTCCGGGCTCCCTCAACCATACTTCATTACCTCCCTTGATCTGGAAGGCAGGCCACACCCCAAAAAGGAACATGAACACAGGCATTAAACTAACCTACGAGTATTAGAATCTCTACCAACTATGTCAAAGGGAGGCCAAGTGTCTGCAGTACCTGGCGCTGGGCTGGCCTTCCTCTGCACCGATCCTGAAGCAGACCAATGATACAACCTGGGGAACAAAGGCACTGGACACCCATCAGAAAACAATCATGCTAGATCTAAGAGAAACGGCGCTGTGGGTGATTAAACTTCTAATAAGAATAAAAACTGTAATCCCAGCATACCATCCGTCCTTCCAGATTTAGATGCTGCATCTTTATGGCCCTTGGGAGTATAAAAAGGCTGTGAAAACTTTGTAATTACTAAAATTCTCACAGACGCATCTTTCAGGCAAATATAACAGAGAATGCTGCTTCATTTCTTCGAGCTTGGCCAAGTTCATGACGCTCCTATGTGGCACTTTCTTAAGGAAGGTGAATGGAAATCATTTTCTCCTGATATTTGGTGTTGGTTCCAGTGACATGAGTGGGAAGGAGGATTCACAGAGGCAAAGTGAATGCTCTTGGCAACGTTTTCAAACATGTGTTTGGATCTTCTGTTTTCTAGGAGATGCACGACTGAGAGGTCAGACGGGGGTTCCTGCAGAACGCCGCGGCTCCTACCCATTCCTTGACTTACGCCTCCTTAACAGTGAGTCATCAAGTGTACCTGGGGAGGAACAAACGTTTTCTTAAGAAAAAAAAACCTCACTTCCCTCTAAACTTCAAAACCCGCTGAGGTCTGCCTTCCTTCCTCCATCTCTCCCCTCCCAAGTGGAATTTAACCCTTTGTCTTTAGATGTCCTCACCAGTGAGGTAATTCTGGCCCTGCCCTCTCAGAGATTGGGGAGTGGGGGGGTCAGATGAGATCATGTCAGTTTTAAAACCGTAAATCTTAAAACGGAAGCCCTATACAAGGAAATTCTTGTTTTCATTACCCAGCACATTCTCTTCACCTCTAGCTGTTAGCCTAGAAAAATTCTATTTTATTTTTAAAACCCCACAGAGAAACCTATTCGAGAGCTGCCCTTAGTAACCTGCCCATTATTGAATTCTCCCTTCTTTGTCTAACTTAAGTCCCTGAGGTCCGTTCTTGCATCCCTGGTAAAAACTCCTCGCCACAGAAGGTCCTTTCAGTCTGAGCTTGCTGCTTCCTCCATTACTGAACTATCACTACCTCGAAAGTTCATTTATTTGCATCTTTCCCCTTCATATATCATTCCTCATTTGGAGTTTTGTTCAACCTCTGGTTCATAATTCTCTTCATCTCAAAGTCCTTTGGAAATCCAAACCAGCAACCAGTCGCCCCTCCAGACTTCCTATCTCCTATCATGACCCTCCTTCACTTTGGACTTGGGGGTGGGGGTAGAAAGTGGGTAAATCTCACAGTTTGCTCCAAGGTTCTCAATGTTTGGTTCTCATATCACTTCCAATCTATAAATTTCAAAGCACTGGGCTGCACCCACAGAGTATTACTTTCCTTTGCCATAAACAAGTTCAAGCTAAAGAGGTAATTTGATTTACCTCAACCCCTGGAAATTACTAGGAGAAATTAGAACTGGCTGTTTCTGATCCTTAGATCCTCTCGAAAGGCCGACAGGAGATGGACACATTTGTACCTCTGGCTGGTCCACCTCCCACATCAGTGTGCAGTATCTGCTTCCTCAGTCCTTTCAGGGACATGGAGACTTGGAGTAACTCTTTCCCTACTAGACGACCTCCCCCACCCAGACCTGGGCCACTGCCCAATGCAACATTGAGTCCAGCCTGTGGGGAGCACAGACAGCTCCTCCTTATTTCTTCTCTGACCCCGAATGGGCTGTTCTGGCTACCTGCGGAAGTTACCCCCTCGATAGTCTCCCAGGGGAGTCCAACCTGTGGCCCTGGGGCTGCATGCAACCCAGGATGGCTGTGAATGTGGCCCAACACCAAATCGTAAATTTACTTAAAACATTATGAGAATTTTTTTGTGATTATGTGTCACAATGTATTTAATGTGTGGCCCAAGACAACTCTTCTTCTTCCAGTGTGGCCCAGAGACGCCAAAAGTCTGGACACCCCCACTCGACTGTATGAATTTGCAGGTTCCAGGAACATGGTTTCACCAAGGAGGGTGGGAATGAGCGAGGGGTCCAGTTCACTGTCTTCTGTAGAACAGAATTCTCGATGGCATCTCATAGTGAACGTCAGAGAGAGAAAATAACCAAAAAGCCTCTTTCTATGAGATATTGTATCATGTCTTGTAATGTAAGGTATAAACAAATTAGGAAAATAAGAGATATTTCTTTTTACAAGTCCAAGGTTCCAAATGAAAAAATCTTTTTTATTTATTTATCTTAGTGTTCATAAGCAATTGCTAATGGTAATTTGTCAATGGGTTGATGGAATATTTCACTTCTATGTCATAGGTTTCTGTAACTTTGGGGGGTTTTTTACAGTAGATTAATTTTGTAGGCTGGAAAATGATAGAAAATGTAAACAGAAACTCAGTGCAGATAATACTTCACGGTTATTCATCATGTAAGGCATCATGTACAAGCAGATGCCATCTGGTTACCTCTCTGCCATAGATCTTTCTAGATCTTCTAGAAAATCTAGATCTTTCTAGATCTTTGAGATTTCTCGATCTTAAAGGACCTTCTCTTTAGAGTTACCGAGTTCCCAGTAACTATTGTTAACTTACCAATTAGACGAAGGGGTCCTCTCAAAAAGATTATATTAAATAATTATGAATGTCAATCACCCCTTACGTGTAGCTGAACAGCACAGATAAGACTGAAGTCCTCTGAGATTTTTCCTCTCTGTGGTATTATCCATGTTATTGGCTAATGCCCCAAATACTGTGTTAGTGAGGCTAGAACCAATAACATCACTGCAATCACTCTCCACAATTTCCTAACTTAGCCTTAAATAGCTTGTCCATGGGCAGCAGAAGATACATGGGTATCTGTGTTCTGCACAGTCATGTAGTGAGATGAGAATGCATGTCATATCCCCTACCACCAATGGACACTGCATTTCATTCTCATTCATGTTCTTGTTGTGGCTTGCCTGAGTTGTCAGTGTGTGCTTTCTGCCTGAAGGGAAACATTTCACACAGAACTTTATAAAAATTTAAAAGTATATCCCTGAGGAACATTTTCTCCTAAAACCTTTTTTCATTAACAAAACATGATTCCAATCCTTCCCTAGTACCAAACTGTTTAAAGTAAGTTTTTAACTATCATTTACCATAATTTTCACTCATTTTTCCCCAAGTATAGGCAGAGGCCCAAGACTTCATTTTCCTCAGGTGCTTTTCGTTTTGCTAGCACTTGTGGGCCTTATTTTCTAAACCATGTGTGAGAAAAACTGAATCACCATAGCCGCTACTCCCTGTGCCTGTGTCCCGGCAGCCTGCCTTCTAAAATGCTCGGTGGAATCCACATGGCTGCCATTCCCTGTCCGAAGTGCTCCTGGGTGCTTACCCTCTACCGTCCACCTCAACACATCCCTTGAACACTTCGAATGTGTGCAAAAATGTGCGGTAAATAGTGAGGCACGTTGCACATTTCCATTGGTCCCAAGAGCCATGGCCCCACCTTGTCACAGCAGATCAGGGACATCAGAGTTAATATCTAAAATAACTTTCCTTCTGTCAGAACAAAGTTTCTAAATATTAAAACAGACAACTAGGTCTGGGGTGAGCAAACAGCAGCTCATACAGCAAATCTGTACCCCAACCCCTCCCTGTCCTGCAAATAAGATTTCTCATTGCAGTGTTATTTACAATAGTGAAGACTTGGAAGCAACCCAAGTGCTCACCAGTAGATGAGCAGATAAAAAACTGTGGTACATTTACACAATGGAATACTACTTGACCATTAAAAAGAAGAGGAAAAAGGAAATCTTACCTTTTGTGTCAGCATGAATCCAGAGACAATTGGGCTAAGTGAAATAAGCCAGTCAGAGAAAGACAGGTACCATATGACTTCACTCATATGTAGAATCTAATGAACAAAATAAGCTAATAAGCATAATAGAAACAGACTCATAGATACATAGAGCAGACTGACAGCTGTCAGAGGGGAAGGGGATGGAGGGCTGGGTAAAAAAGGTGAAAGGAGTAAGCAAAAACAAATGAATGAACACAGTCAACAATATGGTGATTACCAGAGGAAAAGGGGAGTGGGGGGTGTAGCAGACGGTAAAGGGGGGTAAACGGTGGCAGAAGGAGACTTGACTTTGGGTGGTAAATGCACGATGCCATATACAGATGATATGAAAGCTGTATGATTTTATTAACCAATGGCACCCCAATAAATTCAATAGAAACTTTTTAAAAACCTGGGGAAGAAAGATTCTCTTGGAACACAGCCATGCCCATTCATTCACAGAGTACCTACAGCTACTTCTGCCCTGCGATGGCAGAGTAGTTACAACAAAGACCGTACGGCCGACAAAGCCAAACTTACTTACTCTGTGGCTCCGTACAGCAAAAAGCTACCAATCCCTAACTTAGATTTTGAAGCAGAACTAAAAAGTTTTATGACACGTCCATAGGCACATTCAGTCCAATCTACTTCCTTTTATCAATATCATTTTATTTTTTTTCAATTCCAGTGCCATCACTTTACTTTCAGGAATGAACTCACAGTGACTAAATTTAAATGAGACAGAAGTAGAAACAGAAAGGACACCTCTTTTGCTGCTCCAGATCGTAGATTCCACAATTACATCTCTAATTGCACAATTTTTTTTCTGGAAGAGATGTCCCTTTCCCCATATTTTTGAGGCTTAGTTCCACCATGCCCATGTACTTATTGTCTCCATAACAGGGGACACTGTATAACTGGTTTGCCTAGCACAGTCCTTGTTTGCACTTGTGTCCAGGCATACTTATTAATAATGCCACCTTTCACTCCCAAAATATCCTGGCTTGAACAATAAATTAGAAGGCCAATGGATAACATCACTTTTTTCCTCATAAGAGTATTTCGAGAAAACAAATATCACCTGCATTCTAGAAATGAAGATGAGAATCTTTCTAATAAGAGATCCATCCAGATCCATCCATTTGTCTATTGTTAATAGGTAAGATAAAGTTACTTGTTAACAGCCAGTTGCATTTCCTGTTTATATTTCAAACTATTTAGAGAAGGGCATCTAGGTACATTTTCAGAAGCTTCTGTAGATAAGTAGCAGGAAACAGTGGCTTCAGCACTACTGTGTGGGACCCAGGAACCACAGACCTTTAAAGAGGACCCTTAGTGCTACACCTAAGCATGGAGGGGCAGAACAGTGAGAGAAAGAGGTGACAATTCTTTTTATTCCACAAGAGAGAACTGGAGGCGGGCAGGAGAAACAGAAGTATAGTGGCTCTGCTAAACCAGTGCCAACTCCCTACAGATGTGTTTCATTCACTCACTCTGTTGGGGGAGAGGGGTGACTACAGAGGAGAACATATAGAGAAGAGCGTCCAGAGAGACACGTGGCCACAGAGGTGAATGTGGCAAAAGCAATTTCAATTCTCTGCCAAACAGGTGCCTACAGCAGCCCCTGCTACATCCTTGTCTCCTGGTTTAATATAATCAGTCACCTGAGCAGATAATGACTAGGTGGAGATGTTCCCTTGGCAACCGTTTCAGGCCAACACAGTGTGATTTCCACACTCGCTCAGCAAGGGGAGTGACATACAAAGCCAGCATTCCCAGTGACTGCGGGGCTGGAGGGAAAGAAGCAGCTTCAGCTAGAGGGTTCAGAGTGCCAGTGTCCCCTGCCACAGAGAGCCCGAAGCTCCAGACCAGCCTGGGCTTCCCAGGGGTAGGTTAATTGGCTATTTGACTTTTCCTGTGGGTTAATCTGCTAATCTTGATCTGTATAGTTCCAGTCGTCCAGATCTGCCTGTCCAGGCAAGGCCACTTTAGCAACACAAGCGTGAGGTAATTTTAGTATAGCTACAACAATATTTTCCTGTGCTCATTATTTCTTAAACAGAACTAATATTTACAAACACACACGCACATGTTTGAGTCTCTGGGTCACTTCTTCATAAAAGGTATAAGTGACCCAGAGACTCAAATGCTTTGGAAAAAGCTGCCATTTAAAACATATTACACTCTGTAGAAATATAAAATATGTTTATGGAAAGACTGTCAACGAAAAACCACCCGGCATGTTACCATCTCGTGGGACGTGAGAGCCCCATCTTAAAGACGAAACGGCAACTTGCTTACAAACTTTGTTTCCTAAGAGAGAATTCTGCACAGATGGGGATGGCCCTTCAGTAATCTTCTTAAAGATAACTCTTCACATGACCTATGGGAACCACACAAAACGTAAAGCACCTAAACCAAAATGCTGTAGGAGAAGATATTGTGTAAGGATACAAACCGCAACTAGTAGAAGAATCCGTTCTGGAGACCTTGCGTACTGCTTAGTGATTATAGCCAACAATGCCATATTATGAACTTCGAGGGTGCTGAGAGGACTTGGTTGTTCTTACCGCGAAAACGAAATGATGATTTTATGACCCGAGAGAGGGGTTAGCTGATGCTACAGTGGTGATCATACTGCAGTACCTAAACGTGCCAAATCCACGTGCCCTACACCTGAAACCTACACAGCATTGTATGTCAGCTATATCTCAACAAAAGGTAAACAGAGAAAGAGAAGGTAAAATAAAAACATTCTTCCAAAACATAGTACAGGGTGGTTTGAGAGAACTTGTCCCGAGGTCATCGTATCGCACCTCCCTCAAAGCCCTGGCCTCCCGCTCTGTGCTCCCCAAGCAGACAAGGCAGGTGCCAGTTGGGACTGAGATTTCTCAGGAGCACCACGGTTGCACCCCACCATTTCGAAGTTCAATGTTTGCCTTCCTCGAAAAGAAAGGCCAGGCATTGGTTGTGGCTGCGGTGCCTTCTGGCTCACCTGGACCGTGTTCCACGACGTGCACTCAGGCTCTGGCCACAAGCTCCCCAGCACTTCAGATGCGGCAGTGCCAGGCCAGTAGGAGGGCTAGCCACCAAAGCGCCACTGCACTGCAGAAGACAGATTGGTGGGTGCTCACGGTTTCACTCATTCCTCGTCATACTACTCAGCAGCGACCATCAGTGGAGCACTGTCTGGGGTAGGCAGTGTTCCAGGAGGCACCAAGATGAATGAGACTTGGCCACAGCCTTTGAGGAATTTACAGAGACCTAAGCAACTATATTTTAATGTGATGTGATACATCTAATAATACACGCATGTGTAACAAGAGCATACAGAATATGAGAATCACATATATATGTACAGGATTCAGAGTGGGGAGTCTTTAACTTTGGGAGCATTGAGGAAGGGAATAATTAATTTTGTCTTGGAAATGAGGAAAGACCCTCTGGAGGCGCAAAATATGAGTAGTTTCTGAAGCAATGACAAGTGAAGACAGCTGCATGCTAGAGCCAACTTCTAGGGCCATTCTAAAACATGCGTCTAGACCTGAGGAACCAGGAAAGAGCTGTCAGTGATCCTATTCAACTGCATATAAATCTATTGGAAGATGAGGTTTTCCAGTAGGGCCAGAGAAGTCAGGAGAGGTCACTCAATACATCCAATATACCTGACTGTCTGGGAAAGACCATATGCACACACACACGCACAAAAGGTTTAACCTTCTAAAGCTAGAACTGAAAACGACCATTGTCTTCTGTTAACCTGGCTGACATCATTTAACATATTTTTTTAATCTGAGTGATAAAAAATAAAAAATTGAATCAGGGAGTCCAGTATTCCCTCTGGGTTATCGATCACTCAATCAACGAACAGAATACCTACTCCATCCAAGCAGGCCATGAGGAGGCCAAGGGGCCCCGAGCCACATCAATAACCACTGAACGGAGATAACTTTTCATAAGATGGCTAGTCCCCTCTCAAACAGCAGTGTGACTGCCATCTTCCAGGGACACCAAATGCAAATATCTGAACAACTTCTAAGTCAACAAAGATCAGGAGGAGCAAGGTGGTCCCCACTACATGCTGTCCCTGGGCTGAGGACTCTGAATGCTCAAAAGGAAACTTTCAGATGTTCCTCTAGCCTCAAAAACCTAGCAACCTCATTACCTGGATAAGACAACCATACCCTAAACTGGGAACCATACAAGAGCATAAATTATCTAGTTCTAAAATGATTGACACCAACAGTGAATCAGAGACCAGAGAAGGCAGAGATGACTGAGGTGGCCTGAGCCGAGGAGGGCTTCATGGTCTCGTGCTGAACTCTGAAAGGCAAGGTAGGGTGTTGACTGGCTAGCGAAGTCCTGCAGGTGAGACTGAGCTGACATGTGGGAAACAAAGTAAAAGAGGTTGACTTGAGAGAAAATGAAAGTCTTGGAGTGCCCAGATAAAGAATTTTGAATTTGGTTCATCAAACAAAAAAGGATCACTAGAGAATTCTGAGAAAAAGATGGTCAGAATAAAATAATGTTTAAGAACATTAACAGACACCCAGGTGTAGGAAGGACAGACTCAATGACTCAAGAGAAATGTAAGACTATGGGGGCAGTATAAATAAAGGTATAAATCCAGAGATGGTGTGGGAAAGAGGAAATAAAACTCAGTAATACTGAAAGTCCCCAGGGTTGGTCTGGCCATTTGAAAAACTCGAGATGAGGCCAATGATGAGAAAGGCTGAAGGCTGAATTTGGGGCAGGATGTTAAGCTCAGTGGCAACAATGTGTTTGCAGTCGAGTCAAGGGAAAGTATCCAAGAGACAGCTGGAAATAAGGGACTGCAGTGCAAGCAAGAGAGGCCTGATTCGGCAGTTTTACTTGGGAATAACAATCAGCATGAGCCATGGCCAGAGCAGATATCCCAAAATCAACTGCTATGTTCAGGGGCCGCTCTACTTTTAGTTTATAATGAACTTGATTTAGCAAAGCACAAAGCTGTTGATGACAAAGCCCACAAAGAATTGAGTTTCACCAGAAATGTATTTTCCTCAGTGAGAAGCTATTCAGATACCACCCTTACTCCCCACCACCACCCCCAACATGGGTTCTATTTGGTACAAACGTGGCTGCTTGTGTCGTGGCCCAGGTTTACTCAGGTAAACCCACTGAGTTTACTCACCTGAGTGTAGCATAGGTAAGTGGCAGTTTTCTATCACAGCACTTCCTTGAGTAAAACCCTAATCCGATAGTTTTTCTAGTGGCTTCTTTTCATATTGACTTCTTTGGATTTCTGGAGACCATAAAATGTGGAGAGAGGCAGGAGTGAATGTTCTTTTGACTAAAGTTACTCCACGAGTCACTAAGTTAGAGAAACTTGTATGTTAAATAAAATTAAAGTAACACCCTACCAAAAGCAGGCACAGCCTATCTCTCCTGACTTCATTAGGAAACAAAATGAGGGGTTATGTCCTCTTGTTGCCATCCCACCTTCAAAGTTTCAGAAGGTCTAAAAGACTCTCATGTGTGTGTGTGTGTGTGTGTATATAATATTTATATCACATATAAAATATATGTGTTATATATGTTATATATCTTATAGATAAAATATTAAATATATATAAATAAAATAGAGAAAGACGGTTCCCTCCTTAGAACCTTTTGTGTGTTTCCAAACTGAGATCTCAGGGTGAACACATAAGACCAAGACCTTGTTTTCTCTCTAACTAAGAAACCAAATTGTCTTGGGGCTCCTCAGTGGTTGATTACTTATAAGTAACCTTAGGAGTGGAACAGATGCCTGAGGAAAGTGGCAGCAATTAGGGAGAAGGGTCCCAAGGGGAAGGTGGCCCATGTCACTGCACCTGACAACGGCCACCACAACAGAATAAAGATGGGAGGTGCTTAATCCCAGGTACAAGATGCAGGAGCCCAGGTGTGGTTCCCTGTTAGGCAATGCTCCCCAAGGCTGTCAGTTCCTGAAGGTCTAGGAGCCAGACAAGCTTCTGGGAACACTGGGAATAACAGAGGACGTTACCACCCACCACTCGCTCCTTGTCTGCCTCGCCTGCTGTGGCGGCCCCACCCCGAGCTCCGTGCACACTGAACTCCTGCTGCCCAGTCACCCTCTAGAACACGGTCCACAGAGAAAGCTGACAGACGGACGATGAGCTCTGAAGTCAGACTGGGTTTGCGCGAGCTTGGGAGAGGCATGTGAACTATTACTGTCCAAACACGTGGAAGGAGAATGTAACACCAGCATCGCTGGGCCGAGGTGATAAGTAAATGAGATCAAGGTGTCCAGCAGCCGGTCTTGCTCACAATAGGTCTTCCATAAATGTAGTTGAACTTCAGAAGTACCTTCTTCCGAGGCTGAGTACATCTTGCCCAGCCACTTCTTCTCTTAGGAGGCCCCGGCCCCTCATTAGACCTTTGTGAAGGCTTCTTCCACCCTCCCGGGGGACCCCTTCCTGGTAGTCATTCTCTCCTCTGTGCTCCCACCCCAACTCCAAGAAAGCATCCATCCCAGTGTGACTGCAGACTCACTGACCCCGCGCCTCTGGGGAGCTACTTCTTCAGTGTCCTGAGGTGACCTGATGCGGCAAGCCAGGCTCTGGACTGTCCCTGAGTATTTGGGAACCATGAGTACTTGGAAATCACTCATACCGGTCAGTCATGCCTCATACATATCGTATCGCACAGTAACGATAACAGCTAATATGTGTGGAGCTCCTGGGTTCTAGGCTCTGCTTTCTGTGCTCTGCACGGATCAACTCCTTTAATCCCCACAAGATCCCTGTGAAGTAGACAGTGCTATTTAAACTGAGGCCCAAAGAGGAGAAATACCCACAGACACTTGTTAACCAGCATCCAGGCCCCAAAATTACAATGTTAGAGCGTAAGCTCTTACCCATAATAAACTATCATTCTTTGTCATATGCGAATTTTAAACTTCAAAGTCAATACATGTATGCAGTATATTCTTCTTGTGTGACATATGTATGACAATTACGTACATTAAATATTTTTCTAACATTATAGTAGTCATTTTCCTTTTATAGTAGTACATTTGGACAATTTCCTTTCAGATATAAAAATGCTTCAATATCATTGAACAAATAGTTCTATAATTAATTAGAAAGGATGTAATTACACAGCTCTGTAAATGCTAGATTTTACAACTTTTCAAAGACATTCGATATTATTCCTCCTGCTCTGGCAGAAGGTGCCAAAGGACAAATTGCTCACTTCGTCACCAGCCTTGTGTTCTTTGACAAGAAAGAGAGGGTGTGGCGGTGACAACCCAGGACACCCTTTTGTCCGCTGTCTCTGAAAAAGGAGGAAATGGAATCGCTGTGGCGACAAATTAAAGTCAGACTTGGGGCTGCCACCGGTTGCTTTGATTTCTCCAGTGGGAGTTGGTCATTTCCTGTCCTGCCAACTGTGCTTCGCTGAAGGACAGTTTCTCAAAATGTTTATAGTACCGGGTGGGACAAAGGTGGGTTTGCAGTAGTCAGGATGAAAAACACGAGAGTTTTTTTAATTATTATATTATTTTCCGTACAAACAACAGTAAACTTATTTTTGCCCCACCCTGTATGTTAAGTAAAAAGAAGCAGAACGTGAGATTTTATATCTTAAAAAGGATCTCAGCTACATTTTTAAAAATATACCAGCATTTTAACAGGGATTTTTTTTCTAGATGATTATTTCCTTCTTTCTATATTTCTGTTTTTTTTCTTGCATGAGCATGTTTTCCTCTTATAATCACACTAAAATAAGATTTTATTGAAAAGGATAAACTCAGTGTTGACTAGAAATAGAATCTTTTTTTTCCTAAAGAAAGTAATTTGAAGATGCAGAAAGCGAAGCTGCAGTCATGGTGAAAAAGCCACTATTTACTCGGGTAACTTGGGAAAGTGTTTCAAAATTGTGAAGCTGAGTACTTATCAAAGCCCTGTATGGGACTTCACAATGATGGCTTATCATTGAAAGATGAAATTTATTCCAAAGAGCATGAAATCGAAGTTGCAATTCACATTAAAACAACACTCTACACAGCAAAGCTTTGAAATGAAGGCCCTCTAAGAGATCTTTCAGTCCCATTTCTCAATCTTACAAGGGAAAAAAAAAAGAAACTAACTAAAAACAAGCAAACAAAAAACCAGAGAGGCCAAGTGACTCGCTTCAAGGCAATAAAAGAATTGAGATCCAGGATTCAGGTCTTTTGACATTTTGTTTTTCCACTTAAGGACATGGCCTTCCTTATTTAAACTGCACTTTAACTCTATGAAACAAATTTAGCACTTGCAATGGGAGAAAATCTTAAGACAACAACTCCCCAGGCTGGGCCTGGGGCACTGCTGCCTGGGTCTGGACTCTGGCAGCAGAGGCTTCCCAGGCCTGGGCTTCAGGTTCTCGGGCTGGAAGAGGGTGGAAGAGAATGAGGATGTTTCTCACAGGGTTATTGTGAGAGGGAGTGAGGAGGTGTGTGGGAGGTGCTAGCGTAGGACCTATCACAATATAAGTTCTCAATTAATGTGGACTTCCATCATTACTGTCATTTGTATTCCTATTTCCCTGTGACCGTAGGTAGAAGCGCCGTGAGAAGAGCGTATAGCACTTAACAGTACAGTGCACTTGACTTGTACTCAGGGAGACAGTGCTTCCTTACCCCTGTTCAGTCTCCCGTTCTTTCATCTGGCCATTCTTTCGACAAAGGCTTATTGAGCTCTGCCTCAGACATATCTCTTTCTGAAGTACGGTTGTAAATAAAATGGGAAAGAAAAACAATAGCTAGGAAGGTGGGATGAAGGAAGGTGTTTCTGCAAGACATTTAAGCATGCTGCAGTTATGGTAAGAATGATCTAATTGATAGAGAGCAATGGACTGTATGGGAGAGAAAGTCATACCTGAGAGTGAAGTCTCCTGAACAGGTGGGAAGGACACCGGCCTTCACCATGGAGGCAGCTCTTCTGACAGAACAGGTGCAAAGGAAAGAGTGGCTGCAGAGTAGGAAGTTTTGTAGGTTTCGTAACAGCAAAGTAAGGACTTTCCCATCTAGCGACTTCTGGGTTCTCTAGGACGCAGGAAGCAGGTGCGGAGTAATGAGGGCAGGGCTCTGCAGCACCCTCTGAGCTTGCTGCTCATGCATTTGTGACTCAGTTAGCCAGTCTGTGCTCCACCTGGCCACCAGCCCTCTGCACCAGACATCTCACAGCTGTGGTGCCACTGGAAGGGACGTTCCAGCAATGACATGGTTGCCTGGCCCCACCTTTGTCAGCTAAGTCTATGCCATTGCTTTCTCTTTTTCTCACAGTGTGGTCCATTATGAATAAGCCTGTCACTACCTGCCCTCTCCCCACGGTCCCCCCTCTTCCCAGCAACACAAGAGACAGTGATAGTCTCATGTCAAAGACTCCTCGCTCGCACCTACTTCTGCTTCATGGGTAATGTAATCTATAAGGAATGTCCAGCCATAAACACACATTTTACGTCTGTATCTGGTGTCTTGGCCCTGCACCCTTACCCCACTGCCACCCACAGGGGCCAATCCATCACGTGAAGACAGCTGTGGCTGCAGCTGGTTTGTGTCCAGGCTGGGGCTGGGGGATGTTCCCTCCTTGCTCTCCTGCCCCCAGTGGCTCTGGATGCTATGGCAATGTGAAGATTTCTAGCATCTTTTCTCCCAAGAGTTGCCAGAATTCAGTCAAGTACAACGTACTACTCACTTTAGCATACACTACAAGTCCCAGTATCCCCTTCCCCTCCCCCACCCCCCATCTTCAACAATCCTTGCCACGTGAGGAAGGAAAATCCCCTATCTCCTCTCTTCTTTTCTCAGTCTTTTATTTTGTACCTTACCACATTCCATTCATTTTATATTTTGGAGACAATACTTAGTAAATAACAGAAAGCTAGAAATCTAGCCCCCCCAAAAAAAATCTCCCAGGGAAAACCTGGAATACATTCCTCTTTTTCTAAGGAGAAAAAGTAAACTAGATTAAATGATTTACATTCATTGAACAACTACTGTGTGCCAGCAGCTA